>JAGWEN010000035.1:722647-767110 GCA_018703685.1 Orius laevigatus | reverse complement strand
TTTTAAACACACACTTTTATTTATCAGCTGATGTCTCACCTTCGTAAATTTCTTAAATCTCTTTTCTTCAAATCTTCCGTTTCTATTCTTCTTAATCTTCACTTTCACGTTCACTAAATTCAACTTGACTAACACTTTTCCTTCTTCAATCTTCTGCCGCCGATCTGTGACTATATCCTAAGTCCACCAGACGACGATACTCCCGAAGTCGCTTGTGAGGATGCGAGATTACCGACTTTCCTCACAAGGCGGCCTTCCTACTCCCAAGGGGCTACCGAGAATGCGAGGTTACCGACTTTCCTCGTAGCTCCCTTGCTCCTACCTACCACTGAGATGCCAGAGAGAATGCGAGGTTACCGACTTTTCTCCTGACTATCTCGACCTATTACGACGACCAAGTCGAAGGATGCGAGTTACCGACTTTCCGATCGACGAGTATCGCACTTCCTTGAACGGCACGAGGTTAGCGCTTTGTACGAGACAGTACGGCTGGTTTCGTGTGACGTTCAAGTACTGCCATTTTGGAATTTTCGGGGTACTCATATAGCAAATGTGGTTTGCTGAAGTTGGCGGGAAGTCGAAACGTTTTGATGGTTTTTGAGGTCGATTTCTTTGTTGTTGGGGGAAGCTGATTTTCCGGTCGCGATTTCAAGTCCTTTGACTGAGCTATGAAATTTAGAATTAGGGCCGAACGTGTGAATCGTAGATGATATTCTATTTCTTTTGGTTTTCTTTCTGATCAGCTGTTCCTGCTGCGATCTGTTGTCGAAACTAGTAATTAATTTTGATCATGTGTTTGGCCGAAATGTTTAGAAAAAAAAAATAAAAAAGTCCTTGTAACCCAGGAGGTTACAATTGTAACCCTCCTGGGTTAGCAAGGACTTTTTAATTTTTATTTTTCTCTAAACATTTCGGCCAAACACATGATCAAAATTAATTACAAGTTTCGGCAATAGATCGCAGCAGGAACAACAGCTGACCAAAAGGAAAACAAAAGAAATGGAATATCTCCTACAATTTAAACGTTCGGCCCTAATTCTAAATTTCATAGCTCAGTCAAAGGACTTGAAATCGCGACCGGAAAATCAGCTTCCCCAACAACAAAGAAATCGACCTCAAAACCCATCAAAACGTTCGACTTCGCCAACTTCAGCAAACCACATTTGCTATATGAGTACCCCGAAAATTCCAAAATGGCAGTACTTGAACGTCACACGAAACCAGCCGTACTGTCTCGTACAAAGCGCTAACCTCGGCGTCAAGGAAGTGCGATCTCGTCGATCGGAAAGTCGGTAACTCGCATCCCTTCGACTTGGTCGTAATAGGTCGAGATAGTCAGGAGAAAAGTCGGTAACCTCGCATTCTCTCTGGCATCTCAGTGGTAGGTAGGAGCAAGGGAGCTACGAGGAAAGTCGGTAACCTCGCATTCTCGGTAGCCCCTTGGGAGTAGGAAGGCCGCCTTGTGAGGAAAGTCGGTAATCTCGCATCCTCACAAGCGACTTCGGGAGTATCGTCGTCTGGTGGACTTAGGATATAGTCACAGATCGGCGGCAGAAGATTGAAGAAGGAAAAGTGTTAGTCAAGTTGAATTTAGTGAACGTGAAAGTGAAGATTAAGAAGAATAGAAACGGAAGATTTTGAAGAAAAGAGATTAAGAAATTTATCGAAGGTGAGACATCAGCTGATAAATAAAAGTGTGTTTAAATAATACAACAACTCGTGTTTTATTTGATTTCCCCCGTAAATTTGCTCGAGCCCGCGAAGAGAGGAGACGCTACCGACCGACGGAAAATAACCGTCATGTTTACAAAACATACCATTCGATATATGATTTTGTCAGGTATTCCATGTTTCTATTAAATGAACAATATTGAGTCAATACTGGATAATATGGAAAAGTATCAATCAAATCATCAATCAATTTTTGTATTTTCACAATTTTTTGTATATACAAAGGTTCATTTAGTATTTCACATTAGAAAAAATAATAATAAAGTTACAATGATACATTACTTTATTCGTTCATAACAAAGGCTCTAAGCTTCAAAGCACCCATTACAAAATAAAAAACATCCTTTAGACCCTGTCCACAGGGCATGTCCAAGAGATCCGTATACTTTAGACCAATTTGAGCAATAAAATATTTTTCAATGTATTGACATCTTAAGGGTTTATAAATGGGACATGTAAAAAAGATATGATTTAGATCTTCTAACTCATGGCAATTACATAATGAGCATATCTCTATACAATTTAAGGAATGAGAAGAACCATCAATATACAATTTTATGATTTCATCATTGCACAACCTTAATTGCGCAAAGAGACGCTGAAAATTTATACTGAAAGCATTTGACAGATAGGCTTCCCCACTAAAGAAATGCGAGATGAGCCTAAATTTTGGATTATACCTGGAATTCACGATGCGTTCTATATCTTGAGACATTACATGGTTTTCATATCGTTCCAAAATCTGCAAATAATGCTCGGTAAGCTTAGCGCTTGAGATATCCGCAAGAAACTTTTCCGGATCAATTCCTATAACGGATAAAAAGTCCATGACCCCCTTAGCCCAATCAGTTTTTTTTTTTAGTGAAAATTTAAAGGACCTATATACTAAAGTATCTTCGGGCTTTTCCAAAATGGCAGCCATAAAACCCAGCAATCTTCTCAGCACCCAAAGACTAATCGGCCTCAAATCGAATTCAGAACGGATAAAGTGGTTTGGAGTACAACTTGGCAAATGAAACAGTCTCTTATAATATTTCACCTGGATGACCTCAAGTTCCTGCAGATTTCTTAAAGCCCACAATTCCGACCCAAAAAGGGCTGAAGCCCCAACAACAGAGTCAAAAAGCTTCTTTTTCGTGGCAATATCATTGCATTTTCCCTTCGTTAAAATATCTCTGACCTTCCCTAGCGCTCTATTTCCTTTGGTTTTTGCATTTGAGCATGCTAAATTAAATTTTCCAGAACAACTAAGCGGTATACCCAGATAAGTGTACCTATTTACAAACTCCACTAGTTCACCATTGAGGTGTAGTTGCTTGAAGCTTTTGCTTTTAGGAGAATTCCTAAAAATGATAACCTTGGTCTTGGAGACATTAATATGGAAAAGTATAAATTGCTAGTATGTCGAAGGTTACTTCTAAATCATTTATGCCTGTGATAAGGTATTTAAGTAGTATTTTCGAATAAACCATTCTGCAAACGTCAATAAGGCAACAATAAATATTACAGGGAATATCATTGTGGAAAAATGTTCCACTTGAAATTTTCTCCGACTTTAGTTTAGGTAAAAACATTTTTTGGAAAGCCCTTAATTTTTTATGAATTATTGGCAACCGGGAAGGTCTATTTTCTACTTTAGTTGAACGAGTTTGCCTAGAGTATCGTCCCATCTTGCTTAACTTGTAGCTTGGCGAGCACCACTTTGCAGCATGTCTGTACATTGTTTTATACATCGATTAATAATACATATAGTACATTTGAGGTTTGGGAAACAACTTGAGGTTGTACGTTAATTGTGGTTTCAAGTTAATAGTTTAAGGCGTGGTGATGTCTTCTGTCATGTCTTTCCATAACTTACTCCATAATACATGAGGACATCATCCAAGCTTATAGTTTAATACATTTAATATTAAGTTACATACATTTCTAACGAATAATTGAAATCGAGGAAAAAATCAACACCAACCTATAGGCTCAATTGAAGCCTCAAAAGTTCAAACAAACGTCCACTAATAATTAATAGCTTGATTACACCATTTGAGTTGTTAAACAACTTGTGAGAATCGAAAGGTGGCTTGATCGTGATCAGTCTGAGCTCATCCCGAAATAATAAATTGATTCGAAGAAGAAATATATACCCTGTTTTCATTCATTATTTCAATTCCTAGTAAGTCTGCTCAGTAATTTGCGAATCGTGTGTAATTATAAAAAAAAGTTTTAACGTATTATTATTCAAAAGGAAAGATTTTTTCCACAAATGTACGTATACGTTTATAACTTAAGTGGTTATTTGCATAAAAATCATTTTAGGTACATATTTTTGAAGTTAGTTATTTTTTAGAAAAATTAATGGTCTTGGATAATGAGGGCTTTGGTATTCTCTTGTTATAGAATAAAACAAACAAAAGTATTGTCATGGTTATAACTCGACATAAGCGATTATAAAAACACGTTTTCGTGTAAATTGTTTTGAGCAGACAGGAGTTAAATCCATTATCCACGCCTGGTAAGGAGACCTCATGTTACTCGTATTTCCAAAACACGCTAAGGTGCCTTTTAAGTACAAATCACGCTATTTTGGGGGTTTCCAGGTGTTGAGCTGTTGACAGTTTATTTTTAAAATGTTCGACTGGTTTTTTGGTTTGTTTTAAGGTTGAAAACTTTTGGTAACCAAGTTCCCTAATAACCTATTTGTTATAGAGATGGTAATGTCTTGGAATTTTTCATAAATCTTAGCCCTGTACTTCTTCCTACACGAGACGGGTAATGGTTTTGACGAGGTTACGACTGCACGGAAAGCTCATTAGGACATTAGCCGGCGGTTACGATCTCCAACCCTGGCCCACCTGTTTGCGTTCGATAACTTCCCACAGTTGCATTATTATCATTAAACTTTTATGACACCTTCTAAATACCAAAGTCATAATCTGGATTTTAACCGCACAATAGTGAATAGACCATCAGCTAATTATCCCCTAAAAGTTTATAAAAGTCTCGAAAGTCCTAAAAAAAGGGGGGACAATAATGACTCGATTTTCGAAAATGAGTCATAATTAAAAAGTTCCATGGAACCATTCCGTTTCGATTGTGAAATTAGCAAACTTCGGGATCGAATGTTTCAACATTTTTATAATTCATGCATCATATCATTGTAGTCCTCGAAATAATTGAGAAAAAAGTAATTGCTTGTACTTAATCGATTATAATATGTATATGAAAGTACTAATAATTACATTGGGAGTAATTTATAATGAACTTTTATATTTCAAGCCTTTTCCTTGTAGACAGAAGGTGTTATCTGTTAGCGGCAAAGAGTAAAATCTGTTATTGTATAGAATATGCCTAGACATTCTCTAAAATGGGAAATGATGGCAGTCAAAGTGAGTAATTTTTCCATTTCCTAGATGTTGTAAACAATAGGGCTTGCCATTCTGTACAACCTTCGCTCAAAGTATGACATAAGGCAAGGCTAAATTGCTATTTGAATACAGGTTTTTAGAAAAGTTGGATTCAAAATGGCAAAAAGTTTGATTTTGACCATTTATAAGTTGTGTCCAAGCACGTGTTCTTTTTAACCATATTTTATTAATAGGTATATTTTTAGAATACATGAAAATACTAACTTTTGGTCACTTTTAAAATTATAAGAAATTAGGGCCGCATTTTGAACGGAGTCTACGATTTCTGTCATTTCACGGGCTTGAACGAGTTGGAAACGTCCGACGACTGTTTTGCCATTCATGTAGTAGCTGATGAGAATGCCGTCGACTTTGGATCCGCAGACTAGCGGAGCGCCTTCGTCTTCTGGTGAAAAAGTCGAATTTTTATTTTTTCTCGGCAAGCAAGCGATCGAATGCCGATGAAACTCGTTGAGCCCTTTACAATTGCCAATCGGGGTTAAAAGGCTCACAAATGACAACTCGCCCTTCCGCCGATATTCGTAAGTGTGGCACGACTTTCGACGGACCGACAACCAAAACTGGATCTCTTCTTTGCCGAGAGGTCGGAAGGAAACGGACTCGCTTGCGATGAGCATCTCGTTGAGCCAGGCCAGGGCGTAATCTTCGATGTAAAGTTCGTTGTAAAGTTCGAATCCGGACGCCTCTTTGTATCTATCGATCGTGAGATATTTCGCATTTGTGAGGTTCGTCATCGACTTCACTCCGGCAACGATGTGGAGGTCGTTTGTCTCGATCTTTTCCGTTCCGTTTCTCAAACAATGCACAGGAAGAACGACCGAGTTTAAAGTGTGAAATGTAACGAGGCAGTGCGAGTGAGATAAACGTTTTAACTTCAGAAACCCTATGAAAGAGAATCGACCATCACCTCCCACGAGAACTAAAATTTTAAATAGCAAAAAAATTATCATATCTAAAAGTTTTTAATATTTCTAAATTCATATGTCGCTAAAAACAGGGAAAGGTTCCCGATTAGCTTATTCGTTGTCGTTAATTAATTTCATAATCATAATTAATTCATAAAAAGGAATGCGATAGCGTTCTGCCCCTCCAGGAGCCAATTGAAAGCCTCCCCATAATGAACAACCCTCCCCACCAGTACCTAGTATGTAGATACACCTAGATGGGTCAAAACAAACCTAGATGAGTCCATAAACAGTCAAGAGGGGCCCAAATTAATTAAAAATGGCTCCAAACTAGTCTACAGGGGTCTAACGCAGTCTATAGGGGTCCTTAACCAGTCTAGAGGGGTCCAAACATAGTCTAGAAGGTTCAAAACCCATTCTGGATGGGTCAAATAAGCCTACAGGGGCCCAAATTAATTAAAAATGGCTCCAAACTAGTCTAAAAGGGTCCAACACAGTCTATAGGGATCCTAATCAGTATACATGGGTCAAAACAAGCCTAGAGGGGTCCATAACCAGTCTAGGGGGGTCCAACTTTGTCTAGAGGGGTCCAAATCACTTAAATTAGCTCTAAAATAGTATAGAGGGGTCCACACAGTCTAGAGTCGTCAAAAACCAGTCGTTACCACCAGAGTAGTGGGTCCCCTCCCCCCCAAATGACCCTATGTCCTTTGGTGCCAAATAAAAAAAAATTGTTTTCAATACCTTTACCCACTTTTAAAGTGTGATTTTTTTATTTCATGCTTATATTAGGAAGGACAGTCCGGAGCCAATAAAATTCCGTTGGCGTGCCTATCTCTCCCGAAAGGCGTGGTCGTGTTCGTTTGACTCTTTTTTATTGGACGAGACGTTTATTATCGCGACGTCCACCGCCAGCTCGACGATGACGGGTTATTGTTATTATTTTATTTTTATCTAGTCGACGATAAGAAATGAAATAAGGCGTATCAAGTAGCGTGATGTATTGTAACGAGAACATGTTTTCCGCCCTTCACTTATTACGAAGTTACAATCAGTATATCGGACCTGTTTCAGGTATTGAAGATTCCCTCAAAGCTTCAAAGACACTCAGAACAATTATTTAGTGCACCCAGTTTGTTAAAGTACATACATACTCACTTTGTTTTGTTTTTTTAGGAGAAGGGCACTTTTACACAGCAAATTTTACATCCCTAATCGAACATATAGGTAGTAGCTGTAACCAAGGGATTTTCTTGAAAATTTTGAGCATTCTACTGGAACAGCTAGGGGAGAAACAACTCAATGATGAGCCCCTTGCGGATTTTTTCGGCGGGTTACACAATTTTTTTGAAGCCATTGCCAATTTTGGGGTCCCAAACTTCAATCACAAAAAAATCGTAGAAATCATGATGAAAAGAGTCCTTTTTGTTAAAATAAATCAAAAATATAAATGTATTTTTTTTCCCCCTCCAGAAAAAAAGGGATCCTCAGAATAAATTCCTTTCCTTGAGACTTTGATAACCAGCCTGGTTGGCCAAACAAACCTCCTGAATTTGTTTGACCCCCGAACTTTAAATGTGTGCAATTTATGACCTAAACAAATTACCTATTGAAGCCACAAGTAAAAATTTGTTATTGTGGATTTATTACCAGGCTCATGAGACGCTCCTTGCTCCATTTCTACCTTCTCCTCCCATCATTTTTTGAGATCAAAGGCCCTAAGCAAAGTCCCAGAACCTCTTCGCAGATTTGAACGGTTTTCAACTATGGTCCCCGGCTAATGAGACCTTCCCGTCATGATTTTTAACCACCTCAAACCTTTAGGTTTCAAAAAATCCTGTAAGTACCAGAACCGCTTCCTTGGCTCAAGCCATTGTTAATAGGCTTCTAGCTGGTAACAAAATACGAAACATTCTGGCTCAAGTTATCGCCCTGTAAATAAATTTTAACTTTTTGTTCTATGAAATGGAAAACTGTTTATCAAAGAAAATGACATCCCAGCGAAAAAATAGTAGAATGATGAGGTGGAAAATGAATCCAGAAAAAAAATGACTTGAATACACAAAGTGACAAAGTTAGATATAACTCCCATGTAAAGTTTTGGTCAATTCCTTTGAATAGCCAAAAACCAGCCTCACTCTTAAATATTTTGAAAAATTTGTTTATGGTTGGTTTGATGTCAGTTAAAATAATAATTTATAAAGTTAATAAACTTGATGTTTCAGCCCTAAAAAGCCAGGAGGGTTTTAATTTTATGAACGAAGTTTCAAAAGTATGTAGAACTTTTAAAGTATGTAATTTCTTTGATCTGGGTCTTTTCCTACTCACCGTATAAATTTGTGATGCATCCAGCGCTTGAAGAGAGATAGAAAAAAAGCAACTTAAAACAAGTCATGGAATAACTAAAAGCTTGAGCATAGAAAAACCAGAATTATTAAAATTTATATTTATTATCTCGGAACGCAGAGAAATCTTCCCGAAAAACTTAGGTTCATATATTATTGAAAACTATACACCCTGATAGGTGGAAAAAAAAAGAAGAGCTAATTGGAAGAAAAAATAATTATGTTTTAGAAACGGAGGCTCGGGTCACTTCAGAAGCAAACGATGCTTTGATAACTCCTTTGATGACGTCGCCACTTTTTTTACCTCCGCCTCCTTTTCCGTACACGCCGCCCATTATCTCTTTACCGGGAACTGACCTCAAATCAGGCAAGTTTTAATTTTAGGTTTTTTTTTCCATAACTTTAGGTACCTAATAACGTTTTATAATAACTCCATATAGTTCATGACGATTACTCATTCCACTTTCGAATTAAAAGAACGAAAAGGCAAAAGTTTTAATTACCAGACATTATTAAACAATCAATAAAATAGCCATTTACAACTTAAATTATGCTAAAGCGTCACAACACCTTCAGAGACCCTTAAACAGAAGAGAAAAGCCAATAGTAATAATTTCAAAACTTATTTAAGTTTCACTAATTGGAATGAGTTTCTGAAGGTGTATTAACATTTTATAAAACTCATTTGTGCTTTTTTAAGCATTATAACTTATAAGCATTACCATTATAACTTTTTAGTCATTATAGATATTTTTTTTTCGTTCTGATGATAAATCGATTCCATGTTTCCTCAAAACTATTGAAATACTGCCCCATTGCAAAAAAATGTTGACTTTTTGAAATTTTTTTTTTTTAAATAAAATCAAAAGATTTTCGATGATTTGGTTTTGTCTTTTTCTCACAGAATGCGGTAGTGGTAGCTTTCCCGAAACGTTTTTAGACTTCAACGTTCCTTTTGTTTAAAAAAAATATTTCATTTTAAACTTCTGGTGCCTTTTGTTTTTCAAATGATTTGTGCAGTCTAGAAAATATAGGATGAAAAACGAAAAAATTGCTTTCCAAAGAAAAAAATTCATCGACCTACTTTTTTCAGCTCTTAGATCAGTGGGATCGTCACGGAGGCCTCGGAGTGAAAAGAAACCAATCCCCGATGAACAAAAGGATGAAAAATACTACGAAAGACGAAAAAGGAACAATCAAGCAGCAAAAAAGTCACGTGACGCAAGAAGGATGCGTGAAGATCAGGTAATTTCATTGAAATAACGTTTTCGCCATTAAATGGCCAGTATTCTCGCATTTTACTTCTTTCCATTTTTTCACCAAACGATATTTTTAAGAGCAAATGAGGGCACAGTTGTTTCAGCTTTTGAAACAAGAATTTATCACCGGCTACCGGGAGTAGCTTTCCCGTTTTCTTCTTATTTCTTCGTTTATTAACCGACTGAGAAATTGTTCTTTGTGAAAATTTCTTATCCAAGGCTTCCTTGGAAAAGATTTTTTTTTAAAATCTCACTCAGACAATACCTACTAAACAATTTTTTTTTATTAACCAATATTACCTATAATTTTAATTTCTTTTTTTGTTTTTCAGATCGCCCTTAGAGCCAGCGTTCTCGAGCACGAAAATGCAGTTTTAAGAGCTCAAGTTTTAACATTAAGGGAAGAAGCACAATCACTTCGTCAACTTTTAATTCATTCAAAAATGTCCGAAACTAGAGAAATTTTACCCGTTTAACTGGTTTTATTGATTTAAAAAAGTTTTAATTTTGTTTCATTTAAAAAAAAATTCAAAGAATGATACATGTATAACATTTCATTATAGGATTTTATTAAAAATGTTTTAATGTTATTGTTTTTCCTATTTACCGAGAACGTAAACGTACCTTCATTTCCTCGTATTCTTGTAAATAGAATTATGAGGCGTAGCCCTAATAAAAGTTAACGATCATATTGTAGAATATTTTATTTATTTTTATTAGTAGAATTTTAGAGTTTGAAAAATATGGGTGGTCAACAAAGCACAAGGAAGGTGACTATCGAGAACGATCAGCTCATCGCGGTTTCTTCAAATGTCGTCCAACGCCTTCATTATATGAGAGGTGGCGACATGCCGGGACCTCCTCCGTTGGAAAACGTCGACGAAATCGCTTTGTGGAAAGCGAAGGCGGCAATCGAGTCTCAGGTTTGAATTTTTTTATTTGTTTTCGGTCTAATCTCATCTTTTTCGACAGCGAGCAATCGACCAGGAGTTGCACAAATGCTTAACCTACTGGGAAAAAAGGCTCGCTAAACAGAAACACGTTCACGGTGAACTCGACGCGATCGCCAAACGCGAATATCACAAAGCGAACGAGGAGATCACTCAAATTCTACCCAAATTAGGTACAGGAGAGCCCGCCGAAGAGTTCAAAGGGATATCGAAGAAAATAACGTCTTGCTTACGTCAAAATAAACGTCAGCCTTTGCTCTGTTCCGACGAAATCGAAGCGTTCAACACTTTATTCAAAAAGTTAAACGAAACACCTGAATTTGTTCAATAAATTTTGTTAAAAAAGCCATATGTAGGGGCTACTATTTTCGAAACTCACCTCGAATTTATCATACTGTTTTTACACATCTCGATCTCTTAACTCACTGAAAGGTGCCAAATATTTCTTTGTAGATCAAACAAGTTGGAAACAAAAGTTGGAAGTCAAAAGGATCTCATTGCTTATTCCCATTGAAATTATTGAACTTTTTTAATTCATCCAGAAACGTCTCTCATTCAAAATAAACAATTAAATGAGACTTTCAAATTAACTTCAAAAATTCAAATCTCCATTTCATTATTTTCGGAATCAAATTGTTGAAAGCGTTGAAATCATTTCGATTTCGCTTTTCTTTTCTAAACGAGGAAAATTTATTAGGAAAAATTTATACAATTATCGATATGTTTGTCTTATAGGCAAGTTATTTGAAAAAAAAAAAAAGAAAAAAAAAGTTCCTTAAAATGAAACACGCATCTTCTAATCCCTCCCGATTTTTGGACCAGTCATGAATATTGCACTATTCTAGGAAATCCATACGAATAGTTCTCAAGAAGATATTTCTTTTTAATATAAAACCGATGAAATCCTTCTCCAGGTTCTTGTTTTAAGGTTTATTGGCTTCCCGAGAGATGAAAAGTTTATTTTCCCTAGAAATACTTCCGACTCACGACCCACACATTTTTCACGTGGACTCTCTCCGACACGAGATATTTTCATTAAATTCGAACTTAAAACGATGACGTAAAAGTTCCATTTTATTTATCCCTTAAGTCCGTGGAATTAATTTACTACCCGCTGCCCCTTACGGAAGAGAACAGGATTATGGGATAAGTGTCAGCAGCTTTAAAATTCAACAGGCAATTCATTATCCTTCCTCACTTTTATCGGAATATGAAAGAAAAAACATGTTTTTCTCCCTCAGGACGGAATATCACGAGAAAATTAAAATACTGCGTAAAAAAACTTCATCTCTTTTATTTCCAAAAAGCCATTTCGAGTATAAGAAAAGCGGTTATAATGAATAAATCAAAATTAATCCTCTTACCTAAAAGAAAAACAATATCTACAATGATTTTGACAAAATGGACTTTTTGAGCAATTAAGAGTTAAAGAATTTGCAAGGTAACTTTCATTCCTCAGAGATGTGCGTTAAGGTTTCGAGAAATAATTTTTTTTTAACCTCACCAAAATGTTTTTTGACATGAAAATTTTCATTTCTTTTATTTCACACAAAATGTGGTTTCTGACCATTTTTAGAGTGAAAAACAAAAATCTGATATCGTTTTTGGGATATAATAGGTAACGTTTCAACGTCACCAAAGGGAGAACCCTTTTTTCACTTTTTCGACTCATTTTTGAGTTTATTTTTTGATTTGATACAAAATGTGGGTTTTGACCATTTTTAGTTCGAAAAACCATATTCTGAAGTCACTTATTGGAATATAAAAACTTTTTTTTGACCTCACCAAAGATTATCTTTTTTTTTTTAAACCAAAATGTGGTTTTTGGCAATTTTTGATTTTGGAAAAACAGAATGCATTTGTAAGGCTACTAACCAATATATGGAAAAAAAAAGAAGAAGAAGAAGAAGATGAAGAAGAAGAAAATCAGCTAAAAAGGCACTAACCTGACTTCCGGTAGTAAATTTTGTTTTGACCCTTTCAGTCCAAAAGGAAGTTGACTTCTTTTTTCCGAATTAGTGAAATAAACGTAAAATTCTGCTTTTTACTGAGAAGACACCCTTTTTAAATTCAATTTATGTCGACCCATTTTTCTAGTAGTTTTATGTCTCCCTCCTTTTTTTTTGTCCTTAAGTTCCTAAATACAAAAGAAAAAAGGAAAACGAGACTATCAGTTTGGCTTCCTTTAAACAAAAACTATAATGGTAGTTTTAAAAAAATAACCAAAAACCTTTAACATTTATTTATTTTTTATACATTACATTTATGGTTATTTACAATGTTTTGTGCAATTATTCGACTTTAACCAATGGGGTGGTCGCGGGCTCAAAGCAAGTCTCCCATTAGTAAATTCGTCAAAACAACATTTAAAAACGTAAATTATTCATTTGAGCATCATTATTTTTCATAACAAAAAGCACATCGATATTTACAATAAATTTTATAAACTATACATTAAATTGTATAAACAATAAATTATGTTTATACATTTTTTAAAAACGTTGTTAAACTAATAAAGTGAAAACATGATTTACGATAACAATGAAGCAGGAAGACCCTGTCGATAAAATTTATTATGGAGCAATTTATCTACACTATTTTTAACATTAAAATATCTAATACGGATAACATTAGTAATTTTAAAACGACTATGAATGAAATGCTATGTACACTACGATTTTCGTACAAATTAATATTTTTTAAAGAAACATTTTTGACTATAATTTTTTTAGTACCCTAACTTGTCCGCTATTGTATTTTAAATACAATTTCGAATTAAAAACTTAAATATTGTACAGAATTTACAGTTGTTTTGTGTGTCCAGGCTGGCGTTTTCTACACCTGAAAAAAGAAAAAAAATTTCTCTAAGTTTGGAAAGAAATTAAGGTATCGGTTTAAGTTCGAAAAAGTTTTCTGGCACGAATTCCGTTTTCGATAAGTTTTCCATTTGAATGGTTAAAGGAATATCAGGATGAAAAGATGATAAAGCGATTTTGTAAAATTATAAGTTCATACCTACCTTAATATATATATATATATATATATTATATGGCATGAAATTATAAAAAAATTTTTAACTTTAAAAGAAGTTATTTTTAAAATTCCATGTAAATTTTAATAAGATGGACAATTATTTTAATATTAAACTCTGGTTTGATTTTTTTTATTAATTAGAAGTGAAATTGAATATTCCACTGATTTATTAAAAAATTTTTTTTTGTTGTTTGTACAATTAAAAAAAATCGGAAATAAGAGGCCGGTTGTGACTGTGATGAGGTGAACAGAGTAATTTAATTTTAATTTTGATTCCCAAGACCTAAGCAGCCCGGATTCAATTTAGAATTTAGAATGAAATGTGTTTAACCCATTGGTGCACACTCGGTCTATATCCCGAATCTTTGCTCTACCTCAATTGGCTTCAGCGTGAATTTTCTCTTCGGGATATAGTTAGTTCTTAGGGATATAGGATATTTGGGATCGGACTTCGCTAATTCTTAATTTTACACGTGTGGAAAATCTAAGCGATCCCAAAGCAAAATTACATTGATCAGGATAGGGGCGGAATTGACCTACGGGTGCCCTTAATTGAATTATAGTCTCCATTTTCGTTTTCGGTTGTAAAACAAAAGGTAGGCAGGCCAAATGGGAGGAAAAAAGGGTTAAAAATACGTAGACGTAGCGTTTCTAACAAATCGTGTTAAGGAACTTGTGCTGGGAAGGATGGAAAGAGGCGAAGCTAATCAAAAGGATGTTGTTTTTGTGGGTGACCCGTCGTCGACCGCTGATATAAACTCTTTTCTGCCCTTCCCTTTTCGACTCTCAGCCTCAAAATAGACTTTCAGAAACATTTTTATTTTTTCACCACGAAAACCCCTTCTCAACTTCCTCTTTTCAATTCTTATCGTCTAAAATACCTTTCTAAACCTAACAGATTTCAAGATAGAAATTCATGGTAATTGATTTGTTTTATCTTGTCTTAAATACTGGAAGTATCCTAAACAAACTTGAGAGAAGGTCGGCAAGTTAAAAAAGCATTCAAAACGAATTGAAAAGAGTGAAAATTGAAAAAGTTTAAAAATTGCTCGGGCTGAAATGAAATCTGAAATTAAAATACAACAATGACGTTTTTCCTCAATGGGAAACAATCAATTCTGATTTTCCGTTCCGGAATCAGGGTGAAAGATGTCTCCATTACGGGCCCGCCGAGCCAGAGAAAAAAACGAATTCGACGGCAAACCAAAAATCATCAGATTTTAAACCCTTTTTTGATTAAAATCCACGTTGACAATATTTACCCTTTGATTTCATTTACCTTCGCACAACCCCCCAGACCTTTCACGGATTTTTTAATTAACTTAGACTTCCACCCATCCTTTTCTTACGGGGGAGGTTCCTGAATTGAAATTAATTTCCTTTTCTTACTGATTAAACCTTCGTACGCAGTAAAAAAAGGCCCAATCATTGATTTTTGTTTAACAACAAATTCGACCAAAAAGGAAAAGTTTATTCATAAAATGAACAGTATAGAGAAAAAGGGTTTAGGGTAGCTACAACTCCATTTGCTTTCAAATTGCTAGACATGGTTTTTACTAAGCTACCCTTCCTATATCTTTATAGAAGACAATCCAGTTTTCCATTCTTTACGAGAATACGACGTTTATTTTATATAATAAATTTTCAAACATTTTCTTCTTTTTATAAATAACCAATTAACTCAAGTGACAAATTCTAAAAATATGAGGTAGAAATAGAAATCTTAATTGGGCCATCAAAACTTTCTGGACGGTTTGGCTTAGTACCAGGGAAGAACGTTATAAATCTCCTTTATTGGTAAGACAACCACGTGATCCCCTTTTTTCTTATAAAAGTAAAGAAAAGCCGTTAATATAATATACGCAGGGATTTATATATGCAAAGTCTATCACTACCTTAAAAAAAATGTTGAAAAGTTGAGAAAAATTTTGAACTTTTTATTTTGGTATACCTGCTTAAATTTTTTTTAACTACATTGTTTTTCAGAAAAGCTCGGTTAAAATGTTTAGACATGTTCAAACTGTGTTTGTGTTAATTTTATCCTGTTGGGTTGAAAATAAACATTTTATCCATTTAAAAGCGTTTAAAATGAAGTAAATAGAAATGGAGAGTACTTGATCTACCTTCCTTCCATTACCTTGTAACGTGATCCGAATAGAAAGGAAGGTTCGGTTTCAATTGGATCAACTTGACACAACGAAATAGGAAAAAACAATCAAAAAAAGGTTTGTCCCCAAAATTATTGAAAGAAATGCTTTCTCTGTTAATTATTGTTAATTTATAAGCTGAATAGTTTGCTTATGACTTGGAAAACAACTGAAGATAAAAGCTAAGTTTCCAAAATGACCCTTTACAGTTAAAATTATACGAAATTGCGTTTAATATCTTTTTCTATGTTAAACTGGAAAGAGGGTTTGCAGATCTTGGATCGTAAATATCCTTTATGGTGAGAGAAAAACAAAGGAGATGAATAAAAATTCCATAACGAAGGTACGTTTGATTATAAACGAAAAAAGGTTGAATTTTCAAAAAGAACGAGAAATACAAAAACCCCATTTGCGAGGAAATTCCTCGAACAAGATTCGGCATAAAAAGGGCCAAATGGCCTACCTAAATGGGTTTCTTTTGAATATACTCAAAAATTTCGATTTTTTTTTTCTTTAATGTTGATTACATTGAAAAGGAACGATGAAGAAAAATGAGTCGTATGGTGTAAAATGTAGTCGCATCTATCTTAAGAATTGGATCTTATCATCTTATGGCGAAGGATAAATTAAGTTCGAACCGTTGTTTTCGTTCCTCTGAGACAATTTTCTGTCCTTCTTATAAATAATGCGAAATCTTGTGGGATCAATACGCCGAACAGGATGGACCAAGCAAGCAAAATTATGAAATTTCGTTGGAAAAAGATGCTATAGACTTCGAGGACTATTGTTATTAAATAATTTTTTAACAAAACAAGGATGTAAAGAAGAAGCTTGTTGAGAAAACAACAAAGCGTCATTAGAGTCTCCTCGTTTCATTCCCATACCTCTTTGTAGCAATTGAGGACAAAAATGTCGCCTTAGGGGTCATTAAAGAGTCTCCACATAAACAGAAAACTCCCAAGAACTCTCAGCTTCAGGCTTAAGAAAATTAAATAATTACGAAAAAATCTCATACATAGTTTAAGGAGAGAAAAAAAAACATCAATCAAGTTGGCAGAAGAAAAATGCGAAGGGTTCGAAAAAGCTGTGGCTCACTGACTCAAATCAATCGATCTCATTCACGCCTCCCACACAAAAAGGTTCACTTAAATTGAGGGAAGGAGGGGAAAAAAGGAAGCGTCCAACCGTGAAGACGTCCGAAGAAAATCAATTCCCAACCATAAGTCAACGATCAATATTTATTTCTACAAACGACCCAATTTATTAAAAAAACACTTAACACCATTGAAAACCACAACCGATTCCATATTAGTTGAGAGGAAAAATTAAAACGAGAAAAAAAAAATTTCATTCAAAATTTAATTAGTGCATTAATAGCCAACTTTTTAATTAAATCGTTTTGACATGACACGATGCTGTTTTTGGCAAGCAATTTATCACTAAAAAAAAGTGTTTTGAGAAAATAATTAACTGACTAATGAAGTAGGATTTAAAGTCGATGGCATGAAATAATTTTCTATAACGTATATCCGAATAATGGTTTATTATTCATGTCGGATATGTAATCTTGATATATCTCTTTGTAATGTGCAGAGCGTTTAGGAACGTTATCGGAGACTGCAATAAACTTGAATGTTCCCAAAGTTTCCGACTTTAAAATCCGAACAAGGAAAATTTCCCTGATTTGTAGTTTTCGTGTCCATGGTAACCGATCGATAGTTTTTAATCAACGATTTACGACTGGGAAACAATGGCAGACGCATCGACTTAAGAAAAGTGTGAAAATTTTCAGTTTATAAATAAATTCTTGTTTTAACGTTTAATTAATCTTTTCAATCGGTTGGGTAGACAAGGAAATGAATTAAGAGGTGTGGGTTAGGGGGTTAAACTCGATTACGCCAAGAATTACAAGGATGCCCATAACAATGAACGTCATGCTTAACATGAAGCTTAATAATAAAATCAATAATTCGTTTTTCTTCATAATAAAATAGATCCAGGGTTTCTTGGACGATCCTTGAATTTAGAGCGGGAGATTGGAATATCGCTGTCAATATAAACAAGCTGTAGATTGTATCCTCTGGATAAAAAAAGGATGATAGGAAAAAAAAAGGAGTTAAGCAGATTGGATTTCCAGGAAACTCGGCTCAGATGTCCGTGATTGATTGTTTACCTAATCCTTGTTTGGTGTTTAAGTATGTAAAGAATCTGATTTAAAGGAAGGAGAGAGAAAAAAGTAGAGAATGGAGCTTTTTTGACAATGAAAATGATACGGTTAACAAAAGTTAACGTCAAATCTCGTTTTCCGCCATGTCCTAGGTTAATAAGGGTGAAGGATGGGAACGAGTTGTGAGCTTTGTATCTCCGGTTACGGTCTCCTGGTTTGGACAGCGACGTCATAATTGGAAACACAAAACTGGAACGATGCACGGGCATTCAATTTCGAACGAAAAAATGATGTCAAAGAAAGTTTCTTATCTCTCAAGAAGGGAGAAAAAAAAAATTCAATTTTATAGTTTTCAGAAAAATTGGAACCCTTTTCCTGTGGTGGACTTGAAATTTTTGGGGCTGCACAAGTATGGCTATAAGAAAAATTTGATTGACTGTATTATTGTTTCCTCACTTACCGAAGCTTTTTTCTATGAATATCGTGATTTACGCTATAAAACAATGGAATGATCCTTCCATTTAATTGGAAAAGAGGAGATCTATTGTTTTGAATTAATGAATCCCTCCCACGTGAAGCTCTCATTTCAGCGGTCGGGAAAACAAAAGCGAAACTATGCCCCTTTTCCGTGTGGGGAAGTGTATTGAGAAAGGATGGGAATTCAAAGTGAAAATCGAATATTCGACATACTCCGACGGGGGACCCCGATAGCCTCTGACGCCCAACGGCCGAGGGGTATCTCGGAAATTGAACGGATCCTCTGATCCCTCTTTTCGACCCCTGTCCAAACCTCAAGGCTCATCAGTGAATTTCAATTCCAAACCTCCAAAAAGAACAAAAAACAAATTCGAAAACGACCCTCCGTCAATGAATTCCGTCAAACCATCAACTTTTCTTATCATTCAGACCGTCTAGACTCAAGAAGTTTCCATAGTTCAGAAACTACCTGAACAATTTCAAAATTAGCATTACGTAATATAGCTAGGTACGTCAAACAAATAATTAAATAAATAACTTAAATTTATATTCCAGCTTATGATTACCAAATTTAAATCGATTATTGATCCAATTAAAATATTACTTATCTTCAATTGTGACCTAGTTATAATAAATCGTTATATGAAAATATTTAAGTGCATGCGGAAAGCGTTCCGCCCCGCCAAGAAAAATAATATTTCATCTAAAACTTAACATCAAATTTTCCAGCTTATGAGCACTGATCGTAAATCGAGGCCGTTGAATTTGATTCCTCATCTCGAGATCCTCCATTTAACATCCTATATCCCCTGCAGTCATTAATAACGGTCGCCTGGTCCGCTAATGAGAAAGTGATTGATTCTCGAATGAGATGAAGCCATCAAACTAATTTTGTTTTTTAAAAAATAACACGAACTGCAATTTATTATTATTTCAAAATAAACATTTCCCCTTAAATTAAAGGAGCTTCCTCTTAATTAATTATGAAGACGCACTCTAAAGGGTTCGGACCATTTTAATATTTAACGATCTCCTATCTTTCTCACAAAAGTTTTAAACAATCGAAAATTTTAAAAATTTTCATTAAAAGTTCATCCGAATCGTTTCGAAATTCTAATGATTTTTAGATGAAAACTTTCTATTCATGACAATTATTTCTTGTTTTGACTTTTTTTTTATTTATTTATGTTTTTTTTTTTTTTTTAAATAAAATTTATTAAAAATGAATATCCTCCGGAAATCCGCTAAAATTGTTTGTTAACTTTATTTCAAATTTTCCAAATATCTTTCGGATTAATGTGAAATAAATATCAGAATTTGTAATTAAAGCTACGCATATATGAATCCTGGAACAATTTAATATACCTACCTAGTGTTTAAAAATATCATGGATATTTTAAATAACAGTAGGTAATATGAGCAATGCTATATCATTGGTTGAAATAAAATGATGCTTTTGGATTACATGACTATATCGAAATATCTTGCTCCAGGCTTATTGTTGTAAAAACGTAACATTATATTTTGTGAATAAAACAAAAATCGCATTAGGTAATTTTAAAGGAAATGGGTTATCAAAATAATAAAAATTCGACCATCCTCAAAGAGCAACACTTACGCTTTACTCTGGAGCATAACTGCAAGATTAAATTTTTTAAATAATTTTATTGATTTTGACGGATAAATAAATTCAATGGACTTAGGGTCGGATTCCTTCGGTCGATTTCAAATTAAAGACTAGTTTTCTTGACAGCTTTTAGGGAAGAGGGGTCGGGAAGGTCTTGGCACTTGAAACCAAAAAGACAACAAAAGCCCTTCCCAAAGCTAATGTTTTATGCATTCCCCCGACTACTCCTCTTCATTTTATTTATTCACTATCTTCTTCTTATCTTTTGTAAGGTGATGATAGAACTCCAGACTGCGGATGCCTTAAATCAATTGACGAATCCGGTTCCGATACCGTTGAAACCAATTTTAGCTTCTAATTGCATTTCCTTTCAGATTTTTGAGTTCATAAACAACAATCGAATGTACGATTTCTAGAAAAATAGAATCACAGTGCACTTCTAAGAAAATGAAAAGAAATCTAGAAAAAGATTATAAGTTATAACAAATCAGTTTTTTTCCTCTTTTGCAATTTTTTTAACGCTTTTGAAGAATCGACAAGCCAAAGCGACATTGCCTGAGAGAGCAAACAATTTATAAGAAACTTATCTATATAAAATCTATTGATTTGAATCGTTAGAGTTAGAAATGTTGTTTCCGCCTTGTCAGAACGAAAAAAAAGTTTTTTTTTCCCTTTATTATTCTGCTTGTTTTTCTTCGGATTCCAAAGACTTCCTGTAAATCTTACTACAAAACATATCTTGCAATAACATTGACTAAAACATGAGCTTAGTTATTAAATTTAAAAGTTATAATGTCACAACTTAGCCAAATTTGTGGTTGAATTGACTTCGTGTGTTTGCTGTGAGTATTTATTCTTCTCCTCGATACCTACTTATGCATTGAATGTGAAATGAGTTTCTTTCCGAGGATGAGATTTGATGTGGAATGGAGTCTAACCTGATATACAGTCTTAAGCAAACATGGAACCCCCACTCCTCTAGTTTTCCGAAAGGGGGAAGACTCTAATGATGTTTGAACAGGTGAATCCGATAGCTGCGGTCAAATTGGTCCGAAAAGTCCACAAAAGACTTTTTTTCCCCGTCAAAAAGAACCGCGAGAAAAATAAAGCTTCATCTTTTTTACCAAGATCGAGTCAATGGAGAGAAAAAATGGGTTGATTACCAAAAATAGACTTGACAACCGAGGGCAATCAATTTACTCCTCGACGTGTACATATTTGATAAGTCAATTTTTTCGATTACTCACGCCCAAAGATTGATGGAAGGGAATGAAATTTATTTATTATTTAAATTTTTTGAACGTTTTAAGGTTCACAATGGCAAAATGAGGAGTTTTCAGAGGCAAAGGTAGCCGTGACAGTTATTTTCAGTTGGTCGTCATAAATCAAATCTAACAGCCCTCTTCTTGATGGTTCACTTTGATTTGTGACTCGTATCGGTTTAAAATAACGGGAATCGTGGGCCTTATTATTCTCCATGCCAAATCACGTTCATTTATTCACACACAAAAAAGGGAAAATTTGGAAAATTTATTAATCAGGTTTTTACTTGAAGATGTACCTAGAGAACGGTGAAGATGATAAATTTTAATGAAATAGAAAAAATCCATTTCCTACCTAAAGTGGATTTTCTGGGTATCCTAAGCTGACACAAAATCATTAGTCATCCGAAAAAAGGTTTCAGAAGTTGAAAATTTGTTCCAAAGTATTTAAATATATGATGGATTTAAAGCAAGATAGGGGAGTTTACCTTTCTGATTAAATCTTCAGTTTGAACACTAGAAGAGAAAGGAATTTTGAATAAAAGCGTTAAAACGTTTAAAATTTATTCTAATTTCTTCTTGTTTTATTAATTTTCTCCTTGAGAAGTTCTTTGGAGAGAAAATCGCCCTTGATTTAAAGGAAGGCGTTCATGAATCCTTTAAGTCCCTTTTGAAAAAAAGAGGCGGACACTTAATAATTTTCAGTAGAAATTATCGCCTTTTCAAATTAAAAGCCCCCACTAATTTGATCTAACCAAATTAACGATCCGACGGTGACATTTGTTTTCGAACGGGGTATAATTCGGGACGGGAAAATATTGAATCGGGGATTATGGCGACCAATTTTGCCCGGTTCCGGTTGAATGACACATAACCCCTGAACCCCCATTTTAAAAACAACCCTGTCACAAAAAAGAGTCATAAATTTCTTCGAAAGGAGAATTAGAAATGGTCGAAAATCGTTGAAACGCAGGTCGTCGAAACTAAATAAAAACGTAATACCACAAAGAGCTGTAGTACCCACTTGTAAGCAATAGAAGATTAAATAGGAGGCATAAGAGGTACATACTTCATATTTTTCAAGGTATTAGCAATAAAGGTTTTTTTTGCTAATGTATTTTATATTTTTCAGTAATACTTTTTTTCTTTATTGGCCCTCATTAAAAGTCAGTTTGTATAATTTGGAAAATTCTGAGCAAGTAGGCAATTAAATTTTACAAAACCCGTAAGGACTTCAAAGATATAATATTTTTTCCTGTAGTGCCTAATTTAAAAAGTTAAAAATCTAAATTATGTACTTGGACAAATACTTCGTAGAAAATGAAAAAGTAAATAGGAATAAAGGAGGAGGAATTTCCAATCAGGGCACTGAGACGAAAAACACCTGACCATGAGTAAGGGATTCATTGAAAATTAAACAACCAAGCCCAAACTACTTAAAGTAGATTGATTTCAAACAAACCCTTTCCTATTTTCAAAATTTCATTGAGGAAAACTCAATTATGCTTTATTGCCTCTTACATAAAATTTTCCTCTTATAACCCGGCTTTCTGTATAATTCAAGAAGGGCTTTTCGTGATAAACATTATACGCTCCGGGTTTGTCCGAAATGATTATTGCCCCCGAGGCTCCGAGGGTAAATGGATCCCGGAAACGGTACAATCACTAGTTGTACATATCAGTTGCTTTTCGAAGGGGAAACCCTTCTACTTGGAAAATGGCTCAAAACAACGCAGAAATATAAAACCCTATAAATTCAAAGTGGTTTTCTCCCTTTTTTCGCATCTGAGGAAAAGCAACAACAACAATGAGGAAAAATTGTCAATTCCAAAAGCTCAATGGTATCAAAGAATCTCCTAATAAAAATTCCATAAAACATCAAAGAAATTTTTACTCTAATATATCGGTGTCAATATCAATTTTTTTTTTTCTACACTATATCATGGAAATTGAACTTTTTTTTTAAATATTGAAGCTCGTTTTCACAAAAAAGAAACCGATAAAAAATCACCGTTCTAGTTTAATCAAAAGTCACCAGCTTCTGTTTTAATTAATAAAATAATGAGTTTAACTTTGAAAACGATTTCATTTAGCTTTTTGCGGAAATCTGAATAAAATAATACTACAATACAGATTAAAAATGAAACTAATTTTATTTCAATTTAAAACAATCTCGGAAAACAATATGCTATTTTTAATAAAATAGATAATACGAATATTGTTTTATATTAAACTTTAGGTATTAAACAAGTATTTTTATGGTTCGATTTTAGAAAACAGTGTCTCGATATCTCTCGTCGCGATAAAGTCTCAGTTAAGCCTCCACTTGAGAAAACGGCCGATCCCATAGCCTATAAATACCAATATAGGATCCATTACGACGGTACTTATTTTCTCTTTTTCACCCCTCACGTCCTTTAAGTATATATTTATATATTATATATAAAGAAAATTTGAATAAGATGAATGATGGCTTATTTAAGGATTAAGTGAGTTTATTAAGAGAGGCGAAGGAAGGATCAAGTTTGATAAACGGTCGGAAATAATTATTTTCATGGATCTTATCTTTTGCATAGCCCTCAAGAAATAAAGATTTTTTTTTTCAGCAATTCACAACTAGTGGTGCCTAATTAAATTTCTTTCAATTTATGACTAAAAAATTAATTCCTTTGGTATACCAAGTGATTAAACGACACAAACACAAAACATGACAAAAATTATGACTTGATTTTAATCGGGTTTTAAATTAGTTTTAATTGAGGATAAATTCATTAATTATTAATTAACCTAGATCAGGAAAGAGTTGCCATTTTTGTAAACTTGGGAAGTACATAGCTATTATGGTATCAGGTAGGTATTATGTGAAAGAAAGGGTCTCCACACAAACACCAATCCCCAATTGTGTTGAATAATAATTAGAACCTTAAAATAACGTGTACAAAAAAACCGAGGATATTTAGAAGAAAAAATTCCGCTGTAATTGTTGACCAATTTAGAAACAATTTCCTTCATCAATGAATGAGGGGGTTAGAAGGAGGGAGTGGCGCAGGCGAAAAAAAATCTCCCCTTGAGGGGTCACTGTTTTTCATCCAATTTTAATCCGGTCGGTCGGTGATTTAGGGTGTAATCACAACCGTAGCAGGAAACAATACGTTGTTTATTTTTTTGTTCGAAATACCTTTAAATCACGCCAACTCTTGGTTTTTGTTTATAAATAATTGCTGGCAGAATAGAAAATTATTGTTTGAAATATAAAAGGTGAGAAGGAAACCCTTCAGTCTCGAATATCGTTAGCCCCTAATTGGCGTAAAATTCCACTCAATTTTATAACTTATCATATTATACAAAATACCCCCTCCTCAATATCTACCTTAAAAAGTCAAATCGATAACCCACGAAAATTCCTAAAAACCAAGAATGTAAAACAAAAATGTCAACAATCTGAAAAGGAAAAAGTCCTTTGTTAAAATATCTACTTTCTTTTAAAAAGACGAAGAATTTCTCTATGGTGTTTTATTTCAAAAAAGAAAAAAAAAATTGAATTATTTACGTTTTTTGATGAGTCGAACCAATAATTTTACCGTGTGTCCATGGAAAAATAAAATTGCACACGTAGCGAGGCATTCATGTATCCGATAAAATCAGAAGCCCAAATGAAAACGTCAATGGATGTCCCACTTTGTATTCGGATTCGGCAAAGCATTCGCATGTAAATTTTTGTCCGTGTTTACCACAAAGCTTATTAAAAAAAGTTTTTCCAAACTAAAACTCGATCTTTGCCATATTTTTTCTCTCGAAAAAAAAATTTAAGATCAAACGTTAAAAGTAATAAGCGGATTTGAGATGAAAGACAAAGGCCTTTATGCTCTGATTCATATCCAGTGTTGAATTTTATATTAAAAACCCTTCTGGCAATTTGACTCGGCCTTTTTTATAAGTCGGCGTCGAGGAAAAAGTGCACCAGAATGCATTTAAGGATTTTTATTAAGCCCCCGCACTCCTTCAGGGTTTTATATAAAGGATTGTATTTTTTTAACTGGCATTCGAAATAAAAATTGTTGAAATTGGCACGCCAATAGAGTGGATGTGAGATAAATTGACGTGAATAAAGGTCAATGATGACACACACCCCCTATCCAAACTAATATCAGCTTCCATCCCTGTCAAAAAAGGGGGTCGGGGGTTTAAAATGACGTGGGACGTGGTTTTTTCTTCTCTTCCCGTTGGTTTAAATTACCGACATTTTATAGAATATTCGATAATGGATAAAATGAAGTCGTTTGAAACCCAGTACAGTATGAAGTGAAAAATTATCTGTTTCAAATCAATGATTTCATTTCAATAAAAATCGGATTTTATTAAGTTTCGAGTGCTACTAAAAAAAAGTTGGCAGAAAAGTTTAAATTGAAGACAAACTAAGTACTTAAAAAGTGTTAAAAAATTCAAGAAGGGGCTCAGCTTAATTGTTTTTGATTATCTTTCAATTGAAAAGGTTTTTTCCTCAATCCCCACACTAAGCTTTACTACCTTTTAGGTATTTTTTTTCTCTCTACCTAAACAGAATTTACGATACATTAGGATCTGAATAAAAGCTCCTTTAATGGTTTCCTAGTGAATTAAAATCAAGCCAAATAACACTAATTTTCGATTTGAAGGGATAAAAAAAGTCTGCTATGGTCAGTTATGGAGGAGAAACCCCCAAAAATGGAACTTTCTCAAAAATTGGATTCTTTACTGACCTCTCCACTAAAACCCTTCCTCACATACCCGCACCTAGACCGACTTTCTTATCACCTGTTCGACTCTCCCCCACATCCCCTAACACTCTATTACCTCCCACCACCCTACCATCACCTCCCCTATTAACCACCCCACCCATAGCCTCCCCATCATCCATCTCCCACACCTTCACTAACAGTCCACCACTCTCCCATCAGGAAATTGCTATTGTTTTAAAGATTTATTTTAGATTAGTTAGAATCGTTTCAAAAAGGGTTGAAATATTGCAGGAAAATTTAAGGATTAGTATAAGGAGATAAACCACTTCACTTTGTACAAATAATCTTTCTGGGGATAATAATGATTTAAGAAGATTGTTTTTCTTTGTTATCGGGTTGGATTCAGGGTTTGTGATTAATGCAAACTCATTAGGTATGATTAAGCTTATTATCCCCAGGAGAGAGGTCAGCGGACAAAATAATTTCGGCCAGTTTAAATTATTTCAGTTTCCACGACCCCAACAGAATCGAGGGATGATTTATTCTGTTATCCTCTAGCATTAAAAAATAATGTTACATCCCTTTGTTCACCTGAAATCCATTCTATTTTTAATAATACCTAAACCCAACAGGAATTTTTTTTCTGTGTGCAAAATAAAGCTTAAAACGCTAAATCAAAGAGATTGATTATTAAAGGCTTTTTCGGTGTTATAGTTTGTTTTTCGGAACCTTGAGGGTTCATTAGCCAAGGCCCTGTCCGCCCCCGGACTACTACCTCTGGTACCGGTGGCCCTGCGGGTCCAACAAATTTCTCCCAAGCTCCAATGTGCAGGGCCTTTCCCGGACCACCATCCACAGGCGATCCATCTGTCCACGGTAGATGAGACCTCCAATTACCAAGGACCATCCACCCTCCGACTCCTGCCAGTTAGCCCTCACACTACTAATGTAATCCTGCCTTTCTAAACAAGCGTTTCAGGGGCTTTGGTTCAGATTTCACGATTATATAATCACAGTGTAGAGGTTACCTTTTGAAATGTAAAATGTTACATTCCGTACAAAACGATTTTAGCGAAATATACTTGCTCACACGTTATAGAGATTAGAGAAATTTTATAAACAAAAAGTTGGCAAAAAAAGTAGAATAAAAAAACTTTTGGTCGTGCTTAAAAGCACGGATGCGTTTCAATTTTTTATTGAAACAGCGATTAAAGTCCGACCAAGGATTTTTTTTTAAATCGACGATAGATTAAAATTTTTATAAAACTGAAGTGTGCTAAAAATGAAGTTATAATCTCTCACTTTTATTTCTAAAAATCGGCTTAAAGCTTTCGATCTCAACTTTTAAATCCTTCGAAGATTTCGTTGGGGTTTTACTACATGGAAATGTTGAGGATTAGCAATTTCATTTGAATTTTTCGACTGGTCAATTCAAAATTACCAGTCTAAACATACAGAAATACTGATAATGAAGGTGAATGATGAAAGTCGAAAAAGTAACGATTCAATATAATACACCAGGTGAATTCTAGAAAGGTTTGACCCGCTTTGATGACAAACTGTTGGAATCGAAGCAATAGCTACGCGGAACGTTCGTGATCTGGGAGTGTGAAGGCCTATTCACTTGGTTACACTGCGGCTTTCGTTATAGAGATGTGCCCCGAAACCCCAATAAGAGCCACCTTTCGCAAACCTTGAAAATTCATCTTCTCTTATTTCGAACGTTTTCTAACGAGAATGAAAATAAGGGGATGGGGGATGATCTGACAAATTGATCTCCATCAACCTTTTGTTTTTCAAGGCTTCGATAAAAGCGGAGGGGCTCCTTGTGATATTTCATGTCCTTGTGACGCTTCACTTATTATTAACTAAACAGAAACGATATTGATTTTCCATCAATAACAGGTTGACGCCTTGAAAGAAGATATTTAAAAAAAGTTTTGTTTGTCCTTCTTTTTACTTCAAATCGAAACGACTTGACCCAAATTTTTAATTTTTTTTTATCTCCATTTTTAGGCCTTTAACCATATACGCTTTTTTTTTCTCTTCCACAAAAAGTATAATTTCCGCCTTTTTTTTTCCTTCAGGGTAAATGGAAAAAATATCTCTCTTCTGATATTCTACAAGGATTCGCTATGAAAAATGTCTCACTAAACGGAACAGCACTTATGATAAAAAGAAAAACAAAAATAGAATACCTAATAGAAGAACGTTTGATTTATACCTTTTGGTTAAACGAATGGTCAATTTATATTCCATTTTTTTAACGAAATGAAATGCTTAAAGGATAAATATTCACTTTTACTGATATTTTCAACCATACCCATCAATATTATTCAAGTTTTTCTTTATTATGTTTCAAGAACGATAATCATGAAGAATTTTATTGAAAAAATTAATCACCCAAAGAATAAAATGTCATTAAACTTACATTTGTCCCTAAATCCTTCGCTTCAGCTGCCACCAGCCTGTCAGCCCTGAAAAAAACAAAACCATTTAGTTAATCGTTATAAAATATCCACCTTGGAATTAAACAAAAGCTTAAATTCCCTTAGCATCGGCCAAACTCAAATAATTTAATTTCAAGTTTATTTCAACGTCAAGAAAGTTTTTCGGCGAGAAAAAACTAAAGGTATTCGTAAAAAAGTAGTTTACTGTTGAAAAGAAGTTTTATGAGAGACTTTAAAGCTGGTAATGGTAACCTAACTTAATATTTTAAACGCTCTGACCTTTTAAGCAGTAAAAGAGAATATTAACTTTGAAGTAGGACTTTTATAAATAAATATAAATTGTTGGTCTGCGAAACTTGAGACTCATTATGAAATACAGTAAATTAGAAGAAAAAAGAAATACCACAAGTCTAAACCAACCCCATCGATTCATATTATGTTTTTCTTTCAATTTTCCAAAGCATAGAGTCATCAGAATAGCATTTACCATAACTACCCAGTGTAGTGATCATCTGGTGGATGGACAAGGCTTTTAGGGTTTTTTCTTTCTTTCTTTGTTAACTTAATTTTTAGTACATTTAGGTGATTAGATACTAATTTAATTTGGTTTTCATATGAATTGTACAAAAAGCAGAATAAATAGAGATGGTCCTAATTGAAGACCCCTTAAAATCTCATGAACGATAAAATATTGATGAGGAATGTTAAAATTAATGTAGGTTAATGGTGTAAACCGTTGGAGGGAAATGTTCAAAGCGTAAATATTAGCCAACAGGGCAAGGTCCTAATTGCTGTCTGTTTAAGCTATTACGACAGATATATCTTGGCCTATTCGGACCACTTAATTTATTACCCCTTTTTTCCACCCCTTTTTTTATATAAATTATTCAAAGGATTACATCGGCCTTATCTTTTAAAAGAAGGATTCTTTATTTCAGTGAATTCAATCATCATTAATCCACGTTTTCTTACGTTAGGGAGTACGTTAGCTTTAAAGATTTATCAGGAAGAGATAAAATTTATGAACTTAGAGAATACAATTTTAAAAATGTTCGGAGACGAGAAAATTTTATAATACATGAACTGTCACGTTTTGAGGGGAGAAAATGTGATCGATCTTTCTGTTTGTGCGTACAAAACAAACGGAAAATAAAGAAAACCGTCTCCAATAAACGGCTCCCCTTGTAAATAAAGGATACGAAAACACAGATTTTTGGTTTCACGCTTTTCAGAAGAATCACTTTAATAGGAGCAATTTCGGGATGGAAACTATCTACATTTAAATAAGATCTATGACGTAATTAAACGTTAGACACGTTTCGAATATGTGAAATTGCCCATCACGAATGTCAGAAGCATGTATGCATAACCTAGTTGGCGCTAATATCAATTCATTGTGTTGTTACACCCTCCACGATAATACTATTAAAGTTGATTCAAAATATATATTGAATAAAATAGAAGAGTTAGTTGCTTGGAGTGAGAGGTAGTTGGAGTTTTCGTCAATCTATACAAAAACTTCGGTTTTAGCGGATTTCCGTAGGAAAGTAGGCTATTAAGGAGGTCGTCACGGCGGCTCCCAGTCTAGAGGCTTATATATTCGTGATCAGGAAGCTCTGGGGATCACGAAAATATAGGGGGTTCAATTCATGTTTATAGGTATATTCATATATATATATATATATATATGTACATGTTCGTCGCATAACTGGAGCAATTTTGGAATGGGGTTGATGAAATTCGGTATTTAGGGCCTAAAAAAAATTGAGAGGGAAACCTATTGAAAATGGCTTCAATCGGGACAGTGGTTCTAGTACTTTATTTAGGGGCTTAAGTGCAATTACTCGATTTTCTCGGTAAATAGGTATCAAATCTTGGATATCAAAGGTAGGATTCGGGTAGGATTTTGCCTTTTGGGTGGTCAGATATAGTTTATTTTAGCAAGTTTCGTATTATTATTTTTTTAATTGGCCAAAGAGACATGGATCTGAGTAATGATTAGGAGAGTCGCAACAAAATCTTTTTGTCTAATTACACCCTTGGGCGTTTAAACCTTCAATAATAATAATAATAACGACGGTGTAGGGTTTGGAGGGAGACAGTTCTCCGTTAATCCGGAATAAAGGAGCTGCCGGGAGGAACTGTTTTAATATCGTCCTCATCCCAAAACCGAGTCACGTAGAATCCGAGGATTTAGGCTTAAGAATTAAATTTTATCTCCCGGTCTCTTTCAATTACCTACTCCGCTGTCCTTTTAATTACCGTGATTTTGACAAAGGGATAATATTATTTACTGAAAATGTCTAGGTATGAGCGTTATCTTGAAGGAAATGGAGTGAACGAATGCAATTAGTCAGGATCTTTACGATTTACATATCATTTTTGAGATAAGAGATGAAATGTTTCGAAGTTGCGTTATCGCCCTTTTGTTCAACTCGTTATCTCCTTTTGGTTTTCCGAAATTCCGGTTCGGGTTCTAGGAAAAGCGGAGAGGGAGGACAATGCCTTTCCTCCAGCCTCGGTTCTGTTTCACGCCGCATTAACGCGGTTACATTCAGTGCCGTAAATGCATTGTCCGTCTCAAACGGCTCCCTCATTAAAGTAAAGCCTTATTTGCTCTCTCACATTTTGAGGTGAACGTAATGTTCTATAACTAGAACCTCCAAGAGATAGAACTTTACGACATGGAGAAACGAAAATTTACAAGTGAAACATAATTGAGAGCTCTCAACGTATACACTGCAAACATTCCGTCGGGAGAAGGAAAACCTTTCGCAGTAAAATTAACAACTACCGACTTCCAATTTAATTAAATCGAAAGAACGTCAACAACGATAAAGCTCTATGGAATGTTTGTTGTTGCATGTCTCGAAATACTCGAAATTCAATTTTCACTGTTTTCCCATCGTTTGAAATGCTTAAAAATTTAAATTTTCATGTTTTCATTTAAAAGCAAATTTGGAAAATTTAGTTTATAATCCAAGAGAACTCCGCCATTTTGAAAAAACGGGCCAAATTTGGAAATTTTTTCAGTTTTTGATCTCTAGCACAAAAACAATGTTTTTTAGCGACTACGAAGTAAAAAATAAATATAACTTAATTCTGCTTGTAATGACATTTAGAAAGTCATAATCGGTCGAGTCGTTCGGAAGATATCGATGGTCAAAAATGAACCTCTTTTTAGGGCCCGTTTTCGACAAAATTGCTCACTTTACTAGACATTTATTGCTCTCACGAGAGAACTAATACTCCTAGGATCAGTCTTGTTTTAAAGGTAATAAACTAAGGATAATTTTTTCACCTAATCCTCTTGGAGTATTACCTCTAGTGTACGATGATTCACTTGTCACAAAATAACTCTCAGCAAACGTAACGTGTAAACGTCTTTGAAGCACGAAACTTACTAATAATACAGAAATATTAGGACTCTGTACTCATAAAGACCATTTTGAAAATTATGAAGTGCGTACCTATGTAGTGTGAAAACGTGTGCTTAAAAAATTTGCATTTTAACGAGAATCCAAAAAATCTTGGGAGAATGTAAAACCCTTTTTTAAATCGTTCTTTATGAATAATTCAGTGGCGACGTGAATCTTGCGGTCAGAGAGCATTTCGTGTTTTATGGCCTCTTCAACGTCCATTAAGGGGCGTGAAATCAAAAAGGGCGTCCGGACCGAACAAGCTTCCGAGCTAAAAACTCAAATAACAGAGGATGAAATCACGCAATCACGATTAGAGTAACCTTTTTAAATGATTATTTTAGTTGAATTTGACCCTTGGCGTTAAAAGCGTTTTATTTTTCGATTTGTTTTCAGATTCTGTCTTTACGTTCACTATCAAATATTTATTCCCGATTCGTGTACCGGGATTTCGTCACCATGGCAACAGCAAACAAGAGGACTCTCGGACATAATCGCCCGGGGGACCGACGCCTACGAGATTACCCTTCACAAAATGTTAAAACTCTTTGCTTCATAAAACGAGGGTACTTCAAAGACAGCTTCTTAAACATAGAATAGTGGTTGTTTTCATTAGTAATAATGGTGCCATTAACAATAAGGGACTTTCAACGTCAAATTTAGTCCTTCTGCACATCCTTAAGGATGGCAAAGCCGCTGAAAGTGATGTGTTGAGTACAAAGGGATCTCTGGTTGTATAATATAAAGAGAGTGTAGTAGAGGAAAGTATGAAAGTGGGTCGGTGATAAAGGGGGATGGTGATAAAGGGGATAGCGAGGTGGATGTAGGGGCTCTCCAGAGCGGGCTACCCCGACGAGCTCTTCACTAAATCAGCGGACGGGGTTTCGTCCGGAACATGTAAATCTGTCAGCACATCACCTGTTGTCGACGTCCTACACCTCCGGTCTTTGATTCTAATTAAAAGCAAACAATTTTAGTTTGAAGAGTAAAATTCCTTTTAGCCGATACACAAACTTGAATTTCATGCTCGAAGGAGCTCATTCGACAGTTGGGCAAGAGAACCGCCTCTGCGGTATATATCGCCTTCTTACCCCTTTGATGAGGCTGACAGCTTCCTCCCCTTATGTTTATATACATGAGCCTTCAAGATACTCAACCTCCCTTAAGTGGATGACATGTTTAAAGAGCCTTTTCAAACCAGACTTAATCTCCGCTGATTTAATTAACTACCGATATTTTTAAACGACCATAGGTTTAGGAGGGAAGAGATTAAAGGGGAAATAGTGCGGCCAAGTTCGTTAAGCGCCAAGTTTAACTAGGCAAACATAGTCCAGCCAATATTTCGTAAACGTTCATGACCTGATCCCACCGACTACCTCAATTAATTTTCCAAATCAAGATTAAAACTACACACAAACTGTTATTAACTGACCAGCTCACTCTCATTTATCGAGCTTAAAATGTTTCAGAAAAATGATTGACACGAAAAGTGTCCGAAACAGGAAAAAACGGAACAAATAAGGCGATAATAGAAACCCAGATGTTCCTGACAATCCATTTATCATCTTCGAACTGAGTCATACATGATATTTTTGTTTAAACATTTCTTCTTTTCGCACTAATATTTAGAATAACTGAGAATTCTAAATATTGATTTATTCAAGACATCAGAAACTCCCGAGTTATTTCCGAAATCTGACCCAAGCTTGGAAATCCATGTTTTCTTTTACTTAATTGAAATAAAAACGTTTTTCAGGCTATAATTAATTTTTAAATTTTAAAAAAGGGTCAAATTAAATTAGTTTTTGGTGTTTGAAAAGTAGACTGACTAAAACAAGTACTAATTAAATTTAAATAAAAAATATTATTTGAAAAACAATTTTTCACATTTTAAAATTGTATAAAAAGTTTGTGAAGAGAAAACAGCTTCCGTTAAAAAAAGCAATGAAGTAATTTCAAAGTTTTTCCACTCGTTGTGATTTTAATTAAAAGAGAGACGCGGAAGTGGGAGCCTGTAAATAGTCTGAGCACCTGTTGTTTGCCTACTTTTCCCTTCATCTTTGAAAATAACAATATCGACAAGTTCCGGAGCTATGAAAGGAGGAAAAAAGCATTACGGCCTCTTTTATGCCGGACTCGGAGTGAACGAAACGGGCAAAAACTCTATAAAACATGGACGCCCGCTCCTTCCCTTTTAAAAACGAACAACCGTTTTCAAGGACGTCCATAAATTCAGAAAGCACCTTTTTTTCGAAAAAGTTTTCAACCCGGGCCTCGTCTACGATTTATGAATTATGTATCACGAAACCTTTGACGAATAAGGTGACGAATTTTTTAATGCTCCCATGCCAATAAATTTTTTTATAAAAAATATTGTTATGAAATTACGAAAACGATTAAAAAAAAGTATTCGTCCTGGAGCTTGCCCAGAGACACGAACTTTCTCAAAGGTCTACAGATTTCGGGGGATCCATAAATTTCGGGGGAAATGAATCCTTTTTTTTTCTAACATAACTTAAATTTGGTGATAATTTTCTGAAAATGGGACTAATTTCACTCATACACATTATAATTACCTAATTACCTAGTTAATTAATGAAATTTGAGAATTTTTTTTTCAATCATAACTTGAATTTGGTGATAATTTTATGAAAATGGGAATAATTTCACTCAAACTCAATATAATTACCTAATTAGGTAATCAATTAATTAATTAATTTTTGAAAAAAAAATTTTTTTTTCAATCATAACTTGAATTTGGTGATAATTTTATGAAAATGGGAATAATTTCACTCAAACTCAATATAATTACCTAATTAGTTAATTAATTAAATAATTAATTTTTGAAAAAAAAAATTTTTTTTTCAATCATAACTTGAATTTTATGAAAATGGGAATAATTTCACTCAAACTCAATATAATTACCTAATTAGTTAATTAATTAATTATTTAATTAATTTTTGAAATTTTTTTTTCAATCATAAACTTGAATTTTATGAAAATGGGAATAATTTCACTCAAACTCAATATAATTACCTAATTAGTTAATTAATTAATTAATTTTTGACAAAAAAATTTTTTTTCAATCATAACTTGAATTTGGTGATAATTTTATGAAAATGGGAATAATTTCACTCAAACTCAATATAATTACCTAATTAATTAATTAATTAATTTTTGATTTTTTTTCAATCATAACTTGAATTTGGTGATAATTTTAAGAAAATGGGAATAATTTCACTCAAACTCAATATAATTACCTAATTAATTAATTAATTAATTTTGAAAAAAAAATTTTTTTTTCAATCATAACTTGAATTTGGTGATAATTTTATGAAAATGGGAATAATTTCACTTAAACTCAATATAATTACCTAATTAGTTAATTAATTAATTAATTAATTTTAAAAAAAATTTTTTTTTCAATCATAACTTGAATTTGGTGATAATTTTATAAAAATGGGAATAATTTCACTCAAACTCAATATAATTACCTAATTAATTAATTAATTAATTTTGATTTTTTTTCAATCATAACTTGAATTTCGTGATAATTTTATGTTGGTACGACTGGGAAGTCAGGCGCGCGGTCCGGTCTGCGTGCGCATCCCCGCCGGTTAAGAACGTGCTAGACGAAACTACGCAGTAAGACGAAAGAAGTGAAAAAGACGAACGACGTTTTCATTTAAAAGAAGTTTTTTTACGAAGTGTTTTTTAAGAAGTATAATGTGTTTTTGTTTAATGTCGCAATAAAATCAGTTAACGAAAGACTTATTTTAACACCTTTGAGAAAATCCCCAACAAAACTGGGGGCCGCTTAACTTCGCGTTCGGGATTTTTTTTGAAAATCGGTGTTTTAATATGGATTACGACGGAAAATCGAAGTCAACCCTGGCCAACTTATGTAAACAGCGGAATCTACCGACTACGGGTAAGATGTCCGATTTAATTGCACGATTACGACGATACGACGATGATAACAGCATAACCGTTGCAGAGGTCAACGAACCCAAGACTGTGAGTACTTCGAACGATTTTTGTTGCATGTCTTTTAAGGATATGGATTCGGCAGTTTCAAGTTTTTCGGGAGATGTCCCGGCGAAATCAGTAAATTCTTGGATTTCTGATTTCGAAGATATGGCCGAGCTTTGCGGGCTTGACGATCGCCGCCGTGCCATTTACGCCCGTCGACTTCTTACGGGCTCAGCTCAGAAATTTGTCCAATACGAAAAATGTGGATCGACCTGGAAAACGTTGAAGGCTGCGTTAATGGAAGAATTTGGACAGAAGATGGACAGCAAAAAGGTCCATGAACTTTTACGTACGACTAAGCCGAAATCCGATGAATCTTTGATCTCTTATCTCTACAAAATGTTAGAAATTTCTAGAGATTCTACCGTCGAATTATCGTGCGTTTTTGAGTATGTCATAGACAACATTCCCGATCGTGCTGAAAATAAGATGATTTTATACGGAGCGTCCACGACTGCTGATTTTCGCTCTAAATTGAATATTTACGATTCTATGAGGAAAAAACGAGATTTTAAATTTAAAACGACTAACAAATCGACCCCGAGGTCTGATTCTAAAGACGAACCCGATAAAGAACGACCTCAACGACGATGTTACAACTGTGGTGATCCTTCCCATGAGTCGTTGCGATGCCCAAATCGCGCCAAGGGGCCTAAATGTTTTAGATGCGATACATTTGGCCATAAAAGCAAAGATTGTCGACAATCGACGAATTCTACTACCAGAACGTCTTCGCCGACTGTGAATTTTTACGACGTACGACGACCGGATGTTATTCACGGTTACGATTTTAATACGATTAATGTCAATATCGGTCCGCATGGATTCAGAGCGCTTTTAGACACGGGTTCCGACCTAAATTTAATCAAAATTTCTTGTGTGCCTAAAAACGTCGTACAAGAGAAAATTTCCATCTGTTTTGGCGGTGTCGGACGACAAAATTTTTTTACGACGGGTCGTTTTTCACATGACATAACGACGTATGGTGAAAATTACGACTTAGTTACGTTCCACATCGTCCCCGACGAGCTCATTTTTTATGACGTCATACTAGGGAAGCCATTTTTAGAAAATGTGGAATTATGCATCGCGAATTCCCGAATTATTACGATCAAGAAGACGATTCCAGCTAACGTTTTTACCATTGCGCTTTCCGAACAGGACGATTTAGACGTTGGTTTGCCGAAGTATGCTGAATTTGTCGCTAATTTGAAGAAGAATTACAATCTTAAGCCGACGAAACCCACAGAAGTCAAATTGCGGATCACACTCACCGACGATATCCCCGTACGACACGCTCCTCGACGTTTAGCTGCTACGGAACAAATTAAGGTTAACGACGTTATTCATGATTGGATGCAGCAAGGCATCATTCAGCCGTCCACTTCCGAATATGCCAGCCCAATAGTTCTGGTGAAAAAGAAATCTGGAGAAACCCGGTTATGCGTTGATTACAGACGTCTCAACAAAAAGATTGTGAAAGACAATTTTCCGATGCCACTGATTGATGATCAAATCGACAAGCTTCATGGATCGAAGATTTTCTCCACGATTGATTTAAAGAATGGTTTCTTTCACGTGCCAGTCGATGAACGAAGCCGAAAATACACGTCGTTTGTTGTGCCAAACGGACAGTTTGAGTTCCTGAAAGCACCTTTTGGATTGTCGACGTCACCGTTGGCGTTCACTCGTTTCGTCGACAGCGTTTTTCGCGACCTCATAGCTGACGGAACGATGTTACTTTATATGGACGATTTATTGATTCCGGCGAAAGATGAGAATGAAGCCGTTTTGAAGTTGAAGACGGTCGTTAAACGATGTGAAGATTATGGACTGGTCATAAACTGGAAAAAATCAAAATTTTTTCACACCTCCGTGGAATTTTTGGGTCATTTAATCGAATTCAACTCCGTAAAGCCTTGCCAGTCGAAAATTGATGCCGTAAAGAAATTTCCAGCAGTGCCGGCTTTACAGAATTGGCGCCCCTGGGCCAACAAATACAAGCGCCCTGGCTCATCTAAATCCCTATTTTATCTAAATATGGTAGGTAGGTAGATATGTAAGAAAAAAAACGTAGTAGGTTATAAAAAGTTAGTGGCCCAAACTTGACAATTGGACTACTTCAAGTGATCCAAAATTGCGTATTTGGACTACTACATACAAGCTGGCCCTACCTCGCCAAAATTGGACTACTAGAAGAGGTCCAATATTTTCAAATTGGACTACCAGAAGAGGTCCAATATTTTCAAATTGGACTACCAGAAGAGGTCCAATATTTTCAAATTGGACTACCAGAAGAGGTCTATATTTTCAAATTGGACTACTAGAAGAGGTCCAATATTTTCAATTAGACTACTAGAAGAGGTCCAATATTTTCAAATTGGACTACTAGAAGAGGTCCAATATTTTCAAATTACGACTACTAGAAGAGGTCCAATATTTTCAAATTGGACTACTAGAAGAGGTCTAAACTTTCCTAATCGGGCTACTTCAAGATAGTCCAAACTTGCCAAATTGGACTACGTCAAGTAGTCCAAACTTGGACTACTTTCCAAACTTTCCAAATTGGACTAATGTCAGCGTCCAATATGTTCCCGATTGGACTACTTCAAGCACTCCCAACTTTACTAATGGACTACATATTATAATTTTTTATCTCACAAGGTACCAGGTTTTATTAATTTTAAAGCTAGCGAGTTTTTATTTTTCTTGCGCCCCTCTTAAGAGTGTACTAAAGGCCCCGGTTTTAGTTTTCTCCGATTATCTCCGGTTTCTACTCAAAAATTTTTAACAATTTTTTTGTTTTTTTAAATTTCGTTGATTTTTTCAAATGCCGAACTACTAACGTGCTCCAAAAAAAATATTTCTGCCAGATTTTTTATATTTTATTTCTTGTATCAAATTATCAAGTTCGACTCCATTAGGAGTATCTTAAAAAATGTATAGAGAAACAAGCGAGACCCAAAATCGAAAATCGGTCATAAGTTCGGAAGCCAATCGAGAATAAGATATTCTATTTTTTCTCCTAGCGAAATATGTATTGTTTTAGGAGCACGCTAGATGGGGTCGTGCATTTAATTTAAAAATAAAATACACAATATAATAATAACAATTTCACAGAAAAGTTGAGTACAACCGGAGATACAGAGCTCGGACGATAGCTAAAACCGGAAGCCATTTAGTACACATCAGTACACACTAGTGGTTTTTCTTTGTCTTGCGCATTTTGGCTCGTGTATGTTTTGTTTTGGCGCTCCCTCTGGGCTCTCTGGGTGGTTTTTTGTTCTTACGCTTTTTGTCTTTGCCCTTTTGGGTTTTTTCCTGGGTGCCCTGCTGCACCCGGCGGCGCCCTTTTATGGTTGGCGCGCCTGGGCGCGTCGCCCAACCCCCGCTAAAGCGGCGCTGATTTCCAGTTCCAACCGCGACACGTTCGTCACAGTCAGAGTTTCCTGGGTCTTAACTCGGGTTATTTCCGAAAGTACGTTGTGAAACGGCTACGCTGAAATGCCAGACCCACTGACTGATTTCGCTCCGCAAGACGCAAGATTTACGTGCAACCGCGCGACGATCAACGAATTGCTGTTGCAACACTGAGGAAATTTTGTGTTCTAAACCAGAGTTTTACCGATTCATTTGACACCCGACGCAGAGACAGAGTGCATACTGCTGCAGTTCCTTTCTGGAGTCGGCGCATATTGCTGCAGAAACAGCTCTGAAGACCGAAGTTTCCATCCTGTTCAGTATATGAGCTCACAACGACGTCGCAGGCTGAATCTAAGATACACTCAGTTACGAGCATTGAAACCCTAGCCGTCGTCCGAGCACTCACTAAATTCGGTCTACCTGCTGGGGAGACGTTCAAAGTGGTAACAGATTGTTCCGCTTTCAGAAGTGCTTTGGAGAAGAAGACGTTTCGCCAAGAATTGCCCGCTGGGCCTGACGCTCAAGGAATTCGACTTTCTGTCGAACACCGGCTGCCAGGTCTCAAAAGCGCTCATGCGACGCGCTGAGTCGTTTTCATGTTGTTTACGCTATTACAGACGCCTTTTAGAAGATTATGAAACGAGCTCAAGCTAAAGACGACTGTTCATTCAAGACGATTATCACGAAAAAGTAAGACACGACGACGACAAAATTATGTATTGGATAATGGAATTCTTTTTAAAACTCGATAAGGATGGCTATAAAAAAAACTTTGTAGTATTCCCGAACAAAGATTAAATAGACATTGCAGACCGAAATCATATTGAATGACACGAACAGGGAACACGTTGGCCCGAAAAAAGACGCAGGGAAATGATCAACAGACCCAATAATATTTTACGAATATGCAGTCCAGGATCACGGAGGGATTTATCCGGAAAATTTGATACCTATGCATATTGGTCGGCAAACGCGAACGAGGAAAGAAAGAAGGTTTTTTTATCGTTATCGATAAAGGTGATAAACCGTTTTCATCACATTTCACTTGGATCATTTGAGGGCCCTTGCCCCGACCAGAAAAGGCATACCGATACATCTCGCTGTTGTCGACGCCTTACCAAATTTGTGTGGCTATTTCCGACGAAGAGCACAGACGCCAAGGAAGTGATCGAAAAAGAGCTACTTTTTTCGAAATTTTGGACAACCGATCGAAATTATTACGGATAGAGGTACTGATTTATACTTCAAATGCCTTTACGACGTTTCTGCGGTGAAAGATCGATCAAACTATCCATATAACGACGGGAGTTCCAAGAGGAATGTACAGATCGAAAGAGTAAACACAAACCAATCATTCTATCTTACGAAGTTATCGCAAGATTCGCCTGAGAAAATGGTGGCAGCATATTTCCTTTTATAGCGTTTTCAGTCCTTTTTTTTCCCCCATGTCACTTTATTCTGTTTTTTGATTAATAACTCCTACACGAGCTATAGATATGACGACCGCTACGAGCGTGCTGTTGGATCCCGATGAAGGACGAAGGATGAGTTGCGTATCAAATCTATAGTCGAGCAAGAATTTGCAAAAAGCCTTCGACGAGCAACGAAAAGACTACGTTTGCACGCCAGACGACAGATTCAGAACATGTCAAGTCGCAACGAGACCAGGCAGTGTGAGAATAAAAACCGCAAACGCACCTCAGACGTACAAAGTGAGTGATCCTGGTAGCCATCAACGTACCCAGTTCACGACGTGTTCTAAGTTGAAGAATTATGTTTCTGGGGCCACTATGAGATTGTCGCAGTAACACAATCCGACCGCTCCGAGAGTCAGAAAGTTGGAGGGAACGGCGAAGGTCCTCATTAATACCTCTACTTCGATTGACTTCATGAAGCACGGCGTAACCATGAGGAGTGTACAGACGACGTCAAGCTGGACGATGACCGAAGCAGAATCGACGACTGAATGACTGGCAAAGCAGGAAGACGACGACCCGACGACCGGACTGCGATGCCGAAGTTTTTACGAACGAGGCTGGGCAATCAGGGATGCCCAATTAGTCAGGATGGACGAGATGTTCGCCGTAGACTGGGGAAGTCAGGGCGCGCGGTCCGTTCTGCGTGGGCATCCGCGGTTGAGAACGTGCTAGACGAAACTACGCAGTTAAGACGAAAGAATGAAAAGTACGAACGACGTTTTATTTTTAAAGAAGTTTTTTTGAAGTTTTTTTAAGAAGTTTTATGTGTTTTTGTTTAATGTCGGCAATAAATTCAGTTATAACGAAAGACTTATTTAACACTTGAGAAAATCCCCACATTATGAAAAGGGAATAATTTCACACTTCAAAACTCACAATATAATTACCGAAAACTAATAAGTAATTAATTTTTGAAAAAAAAAAAATTTTTTTTTTTTTCAATCATAACTTGAATTTGGCTTGATAATTTTATGAAAATGGGACTAAGTTCACTCAAACACAATATAATACCTAATTAGTTAATAATGAATAATCAATTTTGACGAAATCAGTCATAACTTGAATATGATGATAATTTATGAAAATGGGACATTAATTTCACTCAAAACTCATATAATTACCTACTCAGTAATTAATATAATTAATAATTTTGGAAAAATTTTTTGTTGTCAATCATACTGACTTCGGTGATAATTTTATGAAAATGGGAACGATTGGTAATGGTCATAATTACTAATTGCATAATAATTAATTACCTAATTAGTAATGAAATGTAATCGGGATCACGTGAAGATTATTTGGTTGAAAAATTTGCGTGAAGATCGGACTGTAGTACAGCCCGTAGCACATTTTAGCAAACTGTAGACAGTACATATTTGTATTCCGCCATGTTGTCGAATTCAAAAATCGCTCTCGTCACTTCAAGCTAACCACGAAAGGAGATTGTAGTGAAATTTCGTGAAAATGAGTGGAAATGTGGCCGTGAAGTGTTCCGAGAAAAAAGGCGCGGACGCGGACGGCGCCCGGACGGCCGGACGGCGGACGGCCCGGCAACTTACAGACAAAGTCATGTCCGGCAAAGATCAAAAGTCAGTTGACCCTAGGGGTCTGGAAGACCCTTCCAAAAACCCGAATCCGACGGTAATACAATAACTTCTCTTTGAGAAAGTTAATAAAAAAGTCAGCTGCATACGTTAGACATTTCTGAATCGGCTTAACGGTCCACTAACCAAATTAGGTGGTCGTCGACGACCGTTTTTAAGCGTGTATTACTTGTTCTTTTTACTACGACGAAAAACCAACTACGTAAAACTTCGTTATAACGCTCTTGTTTATAAAACGATTCCTGTTGTAAACGCTCTTTGTTCCCTGGTCCCGGTCCCTGGGGAGTGTATTTCCACAAAGGAATTTTGTTCGTTTTGAAACGCTCCTATTCCGTTTATAGCGCTTCGATGGAAGAAAAAAGATTTTTTTCTTCGCATTGGTCATTCTTACGTATAGAGACAAAAAATGATGTCGAGTGCAATTTTCAAAAACCAATTAGATAACATTACGATCTTAAAAAAGATGCTGTTCTTCACGAGGGAATTTGAGAAAGTGCCAGATTCAATGGACTTATATGTAAAACAAACCTATACAATATGGTTTCCACGATTCAGGGGAAGTCGTTAGCTAGAATTTTATTTAGTTATTTTTTTCCGACAGTCTTTTACCTACGCAGAGAGTGAACAAACTTAATTAAAATTTCGGGGAGATTCATTCTCGAATTAAGAAAAATAGCGTTAATTTAGGAGGTTAGACACCCTCTGACAAAGGCCCAGAAAGCCGAAATATCAAAAAGTGAGTAGTTCTCAGTTGCTTCCTATTGTTTTGTCTTTTCGTTTAGCTTTTTCCCCTAAAAACTAAAAAAGTTTATGTTTTTTCGTAATTTCATTCCAAAAATTTGCCTATCATGTACATTATCAATTTAAAAATAAATTTTTAAGTTCTTTTTAAGGATTTTTATGGCTTCCCGCTTATAGTGCTTTCCCGTTATAGCGCTCTTTTACGGTCACAGAAGAGCGTTTAAAACGAAGTATACTGCCACAACAGCGACCCGAAGAGCCACGAACCCGGGACCGAGATAAACGGCCAGCCTGCAAGACAAGGGAACCCACACACGGTATACAACGAGCACACGAAATAAAAAGAATAGAAGGAGATCAATAAAAGTTATTCTGATAAATAGAAATCTATAAAATATATTGCATGATCGTCCTCATTTCAACAATAACATATTTTAAGAAATAAAAAGAAAATTCTCATAATTAATAATGTCAACACTAAGTAGGGATAAAGAATAAAGCAACACAAATATTTTAGATCTTTTGATATTAACCTCATAGAAATAATCTTTATCAAATGTTTTTTAATAAAATGTTGTCTTTAATAAAATTGAAAGCGATGTGATGAGGTTGACCTTTTTGATTTCATCCTTTTGAAAAGCTTGAACGAAATGAAAACAGAAAGGAATCCTCTTGGTTTTGGACACTAAAGCCAGGACTGTCGAGTTTAAAATAATAGAAAATCAGGATCCCGTTTTATACGTGTGGAGAACAATTCTTTTCTCCGCAGTTTATTACAGCGAAATAGTTTGCTCCTCTTTCATTATATTAAAGAGTCTAAAATGGAAATCCGCCAGAAAAACGTAGGGTTCGTGAAATTATTATTGCGATGCGCGTTCTTGAAGATTACGGTTGTTCGACTAGAAATATGGCCCGAAACCACCCACAAATGGGACGTAAAAAGAATAATATTCGGATATAAAACAAAAAAGAATTTTTAACCTTTTTTTTTTTTTTTTAACTAAAAGGGGTAACCCCAATCCATGAATAGCAAAGTTTTAGAGTACTGCTCGGTTTTTAGACAGATTTACAACTTTGTTTAAGAAAACAAAAGGAGGTGACAAACGGGAAAATTTCAGGCTAGTGTAAAGTCGTCCAATGGTGGACTTTTGCCGTGGGTTCATGTTTTCTATCGACTTAAAGTACATCAGTTACAGACCTTTTCAGGGACGTGTTTAACTACCAGGAAAACCCTTTATTCGCTCCTAAAGATCGATTGAGGGATTCAACTTAGGAG
>JAGWEN010000349.1:0-113099 GCA_018703685.1 Orius laevigatus | reverse complement strand
GGGGACCTAAAGGGACAAAAGGGGACCAAAAGGAGCGAAAGGGGACCAAAAGGAACGAAAGGTTGCCAAAAGGGGACCAAAAGGAGCGAAAGGGGACCTAAAGGAACGAAAGGGGACCAAAAGGGACAAAAGGGGACAAAAGGGGACCAAAAGGGACAAAATGGGGCCAAAAAGAACGAAAGGAGATCAGAAGGGACAAAAGGGGACCAAAATTGACGAAAGGGGACCAAAAGGGACAAAATGGGGCCAAAAAGAACGAAAGGAGATCAGAAGGGACAAAAGGGGACCAAAAGGAGCGAAAGGGGACCTAAAGGAACGAAAGGGGACCAAAAGGGACAAAAGGGGACCAAAAGGGACAAAATGGGGCCAAAAAGAACGAAAGGAGATCAGAAGGGACAAAAGGGGACCAAAATGGACGAAAGGGGACCAAAAGGGAGCCAAAAGAAACGAAAGGGGACCAAAAGGGGACCAAAAGGGACAAAAGGGGACCAAAAGGAGCGAAAGGGGACCAGAAGGGGGCCAAAAGGGGACCAAAAGGGATAAAAGGGGACCAAAAGGAACAAAAGGGGACCAAAAGGAACGAAAGGGGACCAAAAGGGACAAAAGGGGGCCAAAAGGAACTAAAGGGGACCAGAAGGGGGCCAAAAGGGGACCAAAAGGGATAAAAGGGGACCAAAAGGAACAAAAGGGGACCAAAAGGAACGAAAGGGGACCAAAAGGGACAAAAGGGGGCCAAAAGGAACTAAAGGGGACCAGAAGGGGGCCAAAAAGGGACCAAAAGGGATAAAAGGGGACCAAAAGCTCAGAAGCTAAGCCGCTGTATCGCTCATTAACATGAATTAAAATCAAGCACAAATTGGAAAATAACAAAATTAGCCATTAATTGCATTTTATGGCGGATTAAACGGTATAAACGAAGCCACATCCTGTTTTTATTGGCTCATATTGACAATTTATTAATTTTTGTTTTTTCTGGAAGAGAAGGGGATGAAAAACAGAGGCAGGCTTTCGAGGAGTGTTATGCGGCGTGGAGGTCCTAACCAAACTGGGACCCTTCTCAATAAACGCCCTTACTGAGAAGGATCAATAGCATAAATAGTCGAAAGAAAACAAAAGAGGGAAAAAGGTTTTTTTAAACAATATTCGCCAGCGAAAACGTCGAGTGCGATTTTCTGCTTAAATATTTAATCAAAGTACGATTTCATTATAAAGCGAGCTGTTAATTAAATAAATTGTTTGCACGAAACGATCGCACCTGTCGCACCGAGTAGAACCGATTTGCCAAAGACAAATATATCAAAATTTAGTTAAAACATAGAATTTGAACAATAGAATTTGCTTGTATAATTTAAAGGTTTCTCGAGTAATCTATTTGGAGCAACTTAATGCTCTTTATTTCTCTTGTTTCCTATTTTAAATACTTTTAAAAAAAATTCAAATAATACAAAATCAAATATAAAAGAGCTAAAAATTGTCCAGCCTACATTTTTCCAGAAATCCACAAATTTGCAGATTTATCACGAAATATAGAGGGAGTGATATTTTTATTCAAATAAAGGAGAATAGAGGCTTTAAAAAAAAATCCTTTTAAAAAATAACATTCGTGCATAATTTAAAAACTCCTACATAACCCATAAAAACATACATTTTTAAAAATTCAATCTAAAAAAAGTTTGAATATTAGGTTTAATATTTAAATAAAAAAATCTCTCCGGATCTCATTTTCGAATTAGGAATTTCGGGTCAGATTTTCTCTTTATGGTCGATATGTTGGCAATTCTTCCGCTGTCCCAAGCATAAATTAAAGCTTGGAACGTAATGAGATTTTTTTTATGTCAAAGCACGTTTTTAAATAAATAAAATATCCAAATATGTGCCTACGGAATATTCTATCAAATTCCAGGAGCATTAAAATGTGGCAAGCCGAAAACTTGCCAGATTAGTGAAATTTGACAGTGAAATTAAAATATCTTCTCTATATAATAGGTATGTATGTAGTATGCCATCTCCACCTCTGACTACCCCCTCCGAATGACCACTATGACTACCCCCTCCCAATACCCCCTCTGACTCCCCCCTCCCAATACCCCCTCTGACTACCCCCTCCCAATACCCCCTCTGACTACCCACTCCCAATACCCCCACTGACAACCCACTCCAAATACCCCCTCTGACTACCCACTCCAATACCCCTCTGACTACCCACTCCCAATACCCCTCTGACTACCCCCTCCCAATATCCCCTCTGACTACCCCTCCTAATACCACCTCTGACTACTCCCTCTACCTACCCCCTCCTTAATTCCCCCTCTGCATACCCCCTCTGACTACCCCCTCTGACTTCCCCCATCCGAATTACCCCTATGACTACCCCCTCCCATACCCCCTCTGACTCCCCCCTCCCAATACCCCCTCTGACTACCCCCTCCCAATACCCCCTCTGACTACCCACTCCCATACCCCCACTGACAACCCACTCCAAATACCCCCTCTGACTACCCACTCCCAATACCCCCTCTGACTACCCCCTCCCAATATCCCCTCTGACTACCCCTCCCAATACCACCTCTGACTACTCCCTCTGCCTACCCCCTCCTTAATTCCCCTCAGCATACCCCCTCTGACTACCCCCTATGACTTCCCCCATCCGAATTACCCCTATGACTACCCCCTCCCAATACCCCCTCTGACTACCCCCTCCCAATACCCCCTCTGACTACCCCTCCCAATACCACCTCTGATTACCCCCTCCCAATACCCCCTCTGACTACCTCTCCCAATACCCCTCTGACTACCCCCATGACTACCCCCTCCGAATTACCCCTCTGACTACACCCTCCCAATACCCCCTCTGACTACCCCCTCCCAATACCCCTCTGACTACCCCCTCCCAATACCCCCTCTGACTACCCCCTCCCAATACCCCTCCTAATACCCCTCTGACTACCCACTCTCAATACCCCCTCTGACTACCCCCTATGACTTCCCCATCCGAATTACCCCTATGACTACCCCCTCCCAATACCCCCTATGACTACCCCTCCCAATACCCCCTCTGACTACCACCTCCCAATACCCCCTCTGGCTACCCCTCCCAATACCACCTCTGACTACCCCTCCCAATACCCCCTCTGACTACCCCTCCCAATACCCCTCTGACTACCCCCATGACTACCCCCTCCGAATTACCCCTCTGACTACCCCCTCCCAATACCCCTCTGACTAACCCCCTCCTTAATTCCCCTTCTGACTACCCCTTACTAATTCTCCCTCTGACTACCCCTCCCAATACCCCCTATGACTACCCACTCCCAATTCCAACTATGACTACCCCCTCCCAATTCCAACTATGACTACCCCCTCCCAATTCCAACTATGACTACCCCCTCCCAATTCCTCCTCCCGATTCCCCCTCTGCCTACCCCCTCCTTAATTCCCAATCTGACTACTCCCTCCTAATTCCCCCTCTGACTTCTCCCAATTCCCCCTCTCTATACCCCCCTTTCCCACTAAGAACCTGAATACTTCCCCTCAATTTTCCACTATGACTACCCCCCCCCAACTTCCCACTCTGAATATCCCCCAACACCCCACTCTAACCACTACCCCCCTCCAACTCTCCCCCCCCCAACTTCCGCGCCCCTCCCCGGTCATTTTAACCATAATCTTACCCCTCCTTGTCCCCTTTCGCATAAATAACTCCCTTTAAAAAGTAAGTTAAAAAAACAAGACAAATTCCTTTTCTTGAATAATGCGCCTAAGCTGCTTAAACGACGATAAAAAGCCTCGTTATAAGAGAAATGGACAATGATAAAACCCCTTCAACATAGATTTAAAAGTCCCCCCCACCCTTTTTTAGGTTTTCCGATTATTTAAACCGTTTATGAAATTGATATCGTTTAAGCGCTCAAATTATCGCACTTTATAATGAACTTCATATTCTTTGCCGTCCATTCCCTTTGTCTCGTAATTACAATAATTACGCCTCTAATTCAAAAAGAGGATCTCCCTCTGAATTATTCAGCACGAAATCAAGAATGAATATTTTTAAAAAAAAATTAAAAATACCATAACCAATGTAAATCTATCAATGCAATAAAAACAATGCAATAATGTTGACAATTTTTTCTAATTTTCTAATATTGTTTTTCATATTTTCTCAGTGGTGTCGCTTTCTAAACTCAACGAGTCTAGAATACGGGAGACTCCCTTTATTGTAAAGCAGGAGAAACGGCTTATTTTTATTGTATCGCGTTTATTGTTCTTCTCTTATAAGTTTATTTTCAAAATAAACCTGATCCTTTTTTATATTGCGTTTTTTTGTAAAGTAATAAAATTTTATTTGACTTCACTAAAAAAATTTCTACATTTTATGTTTTCAAACTTCCATGGGTCATTTTGACCCATTTAAGACATTTTCTGAAGAAAAAAAGTTTGGAGGTTTAATAGGTAGGTAGCGTCTTTTTTGAGAAAATTGAACTATTTTTATATAACTATATTTATTGAACTATTTTATGTTTTAAAACTACCACGAGTCATTTTGACCCCGTTGTAGCCATTTTCTGAGAAAAAAAGTTTGGAGGTATGTACATACATAGCTTCTTTTTTTGATAAAATTGAACTATTTTATTGTAATGTTTTTATTAAACCGTTTTATATTTTTAAACTCCATGGGTCATTTTGACCCTGTGACCTCATTTGAGCCATTTTCTGAAGAAGAAAAAAAGTTTATACCAAGCTACAATAGCTTCTTTTTTGATAAAATTGGACTTTTTTATTGAACTATTTTTATTGAACTATTATTTATTGAACTATTTTATGTTTTAAAACTTCCATGGATCATTTTGACCCAGTGACCCCATTTCATCCATTTTCTGAAAAAAGTTTGTAGCTAAAATAGCTACTTTTTTTTTTTTTTTTTTTTTTTTTTTGAGAAAATTGAACTATTATGCCCTTTTTCTTTAATTTTGGCTTTGTAAAAGGTACAATTAAACTCCAATTAACCCTATTATATTCTCATCAATAATTAATTCTCATTAAAATTAAAGGAGATGCTAAGAAACGAAACTCCTTTGAGAAATTTAAATCTACAAAAGGGAATTAAATAGACCTCTTTTTTTAAAACATGATAAGAAGTAATTACTCATTATTTAGTAGATCGAACCACAAAGAGTATTTTATTATAAATAATTCAAATCCTGAAGCTTTATTTAAAATAAAATAAAAATAATAATAAAAAAAATTTTAAAAATCCGCTAAAAGTTGCCAATAGGTAAAATAAATTCCCTAACCATCCTAAACCATTTTTTTCCTCTTAGTTCGAAAGTTTTCGCTGATTTCCAAAGGAAATAAAGATCGAGTTCGTTGTGTCGGAGGCTTAGAGACCTAAGCTAGACCTAATAATATTCGTGATCAGGGAGTTCTGGGGATCACGAAAAAAAAAAAAAAATTAAAGTAGGTAGGTACCTCTTTTTTTTCTCTCTTTTTTTCCTTCTTTTTTGATGGGAAGGTTAAGGTAGAATGCTTTATTTTATATTTTTTTGCTCTTATGAATACTTACGTGAATGAAATAGCGAGTGCGAGGAAGAAAGGGTGAGAACCCATCTTGTCCCGCGACCCATTCACAACTGAATGTTAGAGGGAGATGTGAGGGTGGATGTTGAGCCGGACGACCCACCCTCTCTTTAAACCACACCCCCCGACGATCTTAAAAACGATGCTGAATCGGGAAGATGTTGAAAAAAAAAAAAAGATTTTGATTAAAACACTTAGTTTTTATTCGTTTTAGGTATTATTAAACAGTCGGTACGCTGGCTTGGGTGGCGATACCACATTGGTTTTCTTTGTTCTTGCTCATCTTGATGTATCCAGCATCACCCCATGATGAACCCCAGGAGTTCTTGACGAGCCAGTATTCTGATCCTTTTTCAGTTCCGTATCCGACGGCGAGGACTCCGTGATCGAGTTGATCCGAGCTGCATCCGGGCTCGTTGTAGATTCCTGGAAATTTTGAGAAAATTATTGGTTTCAGTTTTTTCCAAATGAATTTACCAGATGAGTAGAATTGGAATGACCAGTTGCTGGCGTCGATGGCGACGGCGATGGGTCCTTTGTTGGAGATGGCGTCTTTAAGGTCGCTTTCGCTTCCGGAGTTGATGTCCAAAAATCCGGTGTCTTCTCCTCCGACTTTTTTAGCGTCGTATCTGCATTCTCCGTCCTAAACAAAGAAATTTTAAGAAAATTTAGCAAAAAAAGGGCCCCATTGCAAAATGTGCACTAGTAGTTTATATTGTTCAGGACCATTTGATCGTTCTAAATCTAAGACTTCTTTCAGTTTTCGATCTCTAGCGCAAAAACAGTCTATTTTAGGGACTTAACCACGAAGTAAAAAGAAAGATGATTAAATTCTGCGTCAAATGAGCTTTCAAAAGCCAAAATCGGTCCAGCCGTTCAGGAGATATTGGTGTTCAAAAATGGCCCCTTTTTTTTAGGGGGTAGTAAAGTGAGCGATTTTATCGAAAACCAGCTCTAAAAGAAAAGGTCATTTTTGTACATCGATATCTCCTGAACGGCTGGACCGATTTTGGCTTTTGAAAGCTTATTATACGCAGAATTTAATAATCTTTCTTTCTTTACTTCGTAGTTAAGTCTCTAAAATGCACTGTTTTTGCGCTAGAGATCGTGCCAAAGTTGGCCACCAAAGGGGGGTCACGCAAACTTGGATTTAGAATCCCCTTGTGGTTCTAAACAAGATGAAATCATAAAATCGTGCACCTTTTCAAATTTCAAACCTTGGACTAAAAGAAGGAAGGAAAAAAAAAAAAAAGAATTTTACCTCTCCTTCGTAAGGGTAGGATTCTTCAGTGTCGATTCCTTTGTTGTCCTTGATGTATTGGAAAGCGCTGTCCATAAGACCACCGTTGCATCCTTCGTTACCGTATTCGCCAGAGCAGTCGACCAAATTCTGTTCGCTCAAAGAGACCAATTTGCCATTTTTGATAGCAAGTTGTCCTTCCAAAGCTCCAGTCTAGAATAATACGGTTAATGACAATCCTCCTCTCAAGGAACTTCACAAAGAGACAACCAATGAAAAGAAACTTACGGTACTGAAAGCCCAGCATGAACCGCATTGTCCTTGGTCTTTCACAGGGGTGACAACGCCTTTGCTCCTCCAGTCGATAGAATCAACAGCATTTCCAACAGGGACGTACATGTTTTTGGCAGCGTTGAAAGCGACTCGGCTTTTGTTGAATCCGTTAAACGTAGCTTTGAATTCGTGGGTCATCTTATAAACCAAATTATCCAGTTTTATTCCATATTTTACTTACAAGATCACCAAATTTGTTCATCGCCAATTGGTAGGAGACTTGCCCTTGTTCGAAGCGTTTGTTGTGTTCTTCGATTCCGAGTTTGTTCTTAGCATAGACTCCTTGTCGGAATTTCTCTTCCAAAACGTTTTTGTAAACTTTTCCGTGTTTGGCCTGCAAAAAAATAAATTGAGAAACCAAACGAAATATGACTTACTTTGAATTCCGACCATTCTTTGGCGAATGAGTCGTGGGGGAGCGCCTCGAGGGCAGCAACACCGAGAAGAAGTAAAATCGCAACTTTCATTTTGTCTGAAAACAATTTTAATTTTTTTTTTTAAATTAATGTTTCATACTTACATCGAAAGCGATTCTGATTCAATTTCATTGGCGTCTTCTCATTTTATAATTGATTGAAGCCTAGATAATTTTTTTTTAGTTTTACAAGCATTTCTAGTCTGATTACAGGATCAATGACATTCTCAAGTGCGCCCTACATGAAGAAACGCAAATAATCACTTTCGTCATACATGTTTATTTTTTAAAATCGTGCGAAGAAAACGTGTTAAGCATTTTGAAAAAATGGGGTTTTTACGTGTTTATTCTTGACTTGAAGTACTTTATAAGTTTGTACAATGATTTTTATATTGAAAATCAACATTTTTTTTTTTTTTTTGATTGATTGCATTTGCTCTTGAGATGTCTGGAGTTCGACCTGAGTGCAACTTCTTCAAACTGGGGAGGAAAAATTTTCATGGCGATTTCGATTTCCGATTTCGCCAATTTTTCACCAAATCTTGAAAACAATGGATTGAGAGGATGTGGATGGTTCGAGTTTTCCTCATCCATACCTTTTGCTTTTTATTCAATATTAATTAATATCGTTAAAATAAAAGGCGTTCAGGAAAATTAAATTTGAATAATAAATGAATTGACAAAATTAATTAAATTTTTTATAAAAAACACTCGACTGGGACATGATAAAGAGGGTACTTAAGAATTTAATTATCGAAAATTGGTCGATCCGTGTTCCAGACTATATTACAGCCATGTACCTTCTCCTTCTATTTTTAAGCACATCCGAAAGTTGTGATTTTTTAAAAAATTCTTTTAGTTTGGGCGTAACTCCTGATTACGTGCCCCAAGACTATGCTGTCATCGTGTACGACAAAGGTCGTTTTTTGGCCCAATCGTATATGATAAAGCATGAAAGTTTGAATGAGACTTTGAATATTTTAAAGGTGCATATGGAACATCCGAAATTTCGTAAAGATTCGGTTTTTTGTGTGGAAACTTTTGAAGTCGATTTGGCTCTTTTTGAATCTTTTTGGTCATTCGGGGTGGCCAACGTTGTTCAAAAAACTCATTCCGGATCTTTCATTTATAATCCTTTTAATCAAAATGTTGTTCTTCTAAATGGAAATTTGAGAAATGCCCTAAATAAAATATGGACAGACCTTCACGGTTATAAGGTCACCATCTCTGTGTTTAGGAACAAGTTAAGTTTTTGGAAGATCGAAACCGGTTATGGGTCTGATGGATCTTTTTTGTCTGAGATATCCAAAAGGATGAATTTCACTCCAGAAATCGTAAAAGGCATCGATTACGACTATTTGATACACCAGCTCGAACGAGGAAAAGCAGAATTTGGAGGGATATCTCATTTTTTACGATATTACGGCGAAAAGGTAATTTTTGTCATATTTTATGCTCAAATTAACCAATTTCCCAGATTGAAATGAGCAACGTTTTGTATGGAGATGACGTCTGCACTGTGTTGAAGAAAGCAGGAATGCTGAGGGGTTGGGATATTTTTCTTTCGGCTTTCCATTGGCAAGTTTGGGCTTTTATAACGATCACAGCGCTTATGACGAATTTAATATTGACTCTTATCTGCCCTGATTTGACGTGGAAAAGATGGCTTCCGGTTACTTTGAGGTCGATGTTTATGATACCAACAGGAAGACCTCCTAAAGGAATCAAAGAACGCTTCATTATTGGTAGATGAGCCTTTTTTGGCTTCTTTATACAAATTTTGTTTCAGGTGGATGCCTTTTATGGGGCGTTGTCATAGTAACAACGTATCAAGCGAGCCTCTACAAGTTTATTCATGACAAAACGCGATATCAGAATCCGGAGAGGTTAAATGAGGTTAGAAAACCGATAACCGAATTGGATATCGAGGATCAACTTCTGGAACATTATGCGGTCAAAGCTAGAAAACGAGAAGTCGAATTTTTGGTCAAAATAGGAACTTTGACTTCTGAAGTTCACATCGTCCCAGAATGCCATTCTTCGTACAATTTGGGATTTCCTTTCCCTTATGGGAGCTCTTACTTGAAGCCGATATCGCGTTTTGTGCAGCAGATCATCGAAAATGGCTTACACAAAGCTTGGTACAGAAAAACGATTTTTAACATGAAAAAAATCAAACCGGAGAAAATGGACCAACGGGTTCGCTCACTCAATCTGAACGATTTTGAAGTCGCATTCTTTTCGCTTGTTTTAGGCCTCACTATAAGCTTCGCTACATTCATTTTAGAGGTTATATCAAGCCTTTTTAAAACAAGATTTTTCCTCATATTCAAAAAACACTTAGATCCCTATCCTTATGTAAACTAAATAATTATATTTTAAAAAATTCAATTTTTACGCTTTAAAGATTACACTAATTGTTTTTGTTAGTCATAATTTTGTCACTTTATTAGAAGTTTCTAAGCAAGACTAAATATATATTTTGGTCACTCAATCACTTTAGGACAGTCAAAATATAAATTTTTATGTGTCAAACTGTACTTATGGCAAAATAAAATGAGTTTTAAAATTTCGGAGGGGCCTCCTTACTTATTTCACAAAAAATCCTTTTTCTATGAAATAGAAAAATTAAGATTGGTATTTGGTAAGTAGTTTTTTTTTTTACAAAATTATAAGTAACATTTCGATCTCAAAAAGCAAAAAAAAAAAAAGTTGATTTAAAAGAATATCATTGGTAACATTGAGATGTCTCGAGACGACGCCATTTTCTCATTTTCTCCAGATCGCTTTTCGGCCACGGACCTCGCTCGCCCGGTACCTGTCTCGAAGTTCTCCTGTCCGAAATCTGTTCTTCTGAGCCATTTGAAGGTAGATAATTAATAAACGATATATTCTATTATATTTTTTCGTTAATTATATCTTTTTATTCCATATTACTAAAGGGATTTTGACTTCCGCTTTTAGGTTAGGTACTCTTTTATTAAATTAGTTTATTTTCTTCTTTATTTTTTATCCTCTCAGTTGTCTCTCATTTAAAATTACTATCCATTAATTTAATTACTGATTACGTAAATAATTTTTTATTGGAAATGGTCATCTTCTATACTTACTTTGAACGTAAGAATGTGCTTTCGCGGTAACTTTATTCCGTTTTTTTATGAGAAATATTGTAACTGATATTACCTTTAAATTATTCTTTTATGACAATTCTTTTTATTTCTGAAAAGTGATGACCAGTTAAATATAACTTTAATGGAATAAGAAGAGACGATTCTGAGGGATATTTTTTGTTTTGATGTTGGCAACACTGGAGCTTGCGTCAGTCCTTACGAATTCACGAATCGCGTTTTCCAGTTCCTGTTCCCAGTTTTCAGTTATCAATATCCATCGTGTCCAGGTCTCGGCTTCCTTTCTCTTTTTGCGAATTAAGTTTTTCTTAAATGACTGGACTTCCTGAAAAAACCGAGGTACATAATGAATTATTACGTTTGAGGTAGATTTTTGTTAAATTTACAAGCATGGGCGTTTTCAAACAATGGCATCACTTCGTTCTGTTCTTTTTTCGGCTAGCTAATTTCTTTTTCGTCCTTTATATAAGTATCTATTTTAAAAATTAAATTTTCTTTTTTATTTAAATAATACAGGTCTTACGAAGTATTCTGTGGTGATTTTTGTTTAAGTGTTTTTTTAACATAAATCACAACCGTTCGTACAGGGGCTTGCTTTTCCCAATATGGCGTCACTTTTTCGTGTCTTCGTCCTTGGGTCACAAAATATTCCATTATATCGTTCATAAAAATGTATTATATCAAAACTTACAGCTATAAATTATACATAATCATTTGTCAGTGTAAAATTTTAGGTTCAAATTGATTTGGATCAGGAGGATGCAGTAGAATTTCATTTAAGTATTGACAAAATGTTCATGGGTGGAAAGGAGGGAAAGATATGAGTCTTTGTAAGGTGGTGACTGTGTTTGCTTCAGCAGGTCTAGAGACAAGACATCAACATCCAGTGCGTGGTGCCTGCTGGAAGAAAACTCCTTATGTATTCTTTGTATGAATATTGAGGTGTTTTCTTTTCAGTAGGAACCATGCTAAAACTTCGTCCACAACACCATTTTGCAGAGAGACAATGTCCAATCATGGCGCCTGTTGAAAGAACATCCTAAGGTTTTCTTTTCTTGAAATCTTTAGGTTTTTCTTTTGATAGGCCCCGTGCTAGAACGTCGTGCCATTCAGCAGAGGAGCAGAGCAGTCTTTCAGTAGGCACCAGCTGAAGAAAACTAATTTATTATTTTAATGTGATATATAAGCTAAGCTTTCATTATGCCTAGTCTGCAATCAAGTTGCTGCGAAAAGTAATGAAATCCAAGACACCAAATCTTCAAGATTTCTTAAATCTACCGCATAAAAGGAAGTTTTTATAGGTGACTTCAAAGTTTCCTGGTGTTTCAGCGGAAGGATGTATTCTGTACCACAGTGATGCTGGAGATGTCTTTGCTTGTCTTGGACTAATTTTTTCACAGCAACTTGTAAAAACACTGTCTCAAAAACACAATATTTAGTACTTGTTATTAATTTTATAATTGTTTTTATTGAAGCTAGTGTATGATTTTTAAGATGTTATGCCAAATCCGATAAATGGTATGTCAGTTATTAATAGGCATGTGTACAAAAATGTTATGTGGAAAACCATTCTGCAGATGGACTCTTCATCACCTGAGTGTGGTACCTGTAGGAAGAAAACTCCACGTTCATCTTTTATTGATGACTAGAGTTTTCTTTCCATAGGCACCATGCTATGACTTCAACTGCGTTCTTGGATTCTTCATCACCTGTGTGTGGTACCTGTAGGAAGAAAACTCCACGTTTATCTTTTATTGATGACCAAGAGTTTTCTTTCCATAGGCACCATGCCTGAGTTCTTCGGATCTGCTCTTCATCTCCTGAGTGTGGTACCTGTAGGAAGAAAACTCCTTATTTGTCTTTTATTGATGAATAGAGTTTTCTTTCCATAGGCACCATGCCTAATCTGCGTTCTTCGGATGGACTCATCTTCATCAGAGTGTGTTACCTGTAGGAAGAAAACTCCACGTTCATCTTTTATTGATGACTAGAGTTTTCTTTCGATAGGCACCATGCTACATCTTCGTCTAAGATCTTGAACATCTGCTATCCATCGACTCGATGCTTTAATGTAATCTGTGATGCTTTTCCAATTTTTCAGACCTTTCTAGCCTTGTCATTATGTACTCACCTAATTAATTTCAAAAATTAAATTCATTACATTGATGTTCTGGACATGCATGGTCCATGGTCAGATTTTTCAGCCAAATTGTATAAGGCTGTCAGATTCCAATAGCTTAATTTCTTCTTCTAGTTGACTTACCACCCCAGGGGGGTGAGGCAAGGGGGACTCCTATAATAGCTCTAGAGTATAATTTAAAAGTTTGAAGCCTCCTGCTGTGCCGAGGGTAAGCTTGTAGTCCAATAAACTGCTTTTATAGAGACTCATCTTTTCCGACAGCCCATGAGCCTAATCAAAAAATCAAGTAGATAAAATGTTTTGTTTTTTTCTAGCACCTGAAATCGTCGAAACCCTCAATGATGGAGTTTCTCTTGCGAACCGGGACAGCGAAAGCGTTAATAAAAGAAGTTGAAAAAGTCTTAAACCCTCAACCACCTGCAAGATCATGGACCAATCCACTTGAGCAAGTTCCATTGTTCAATACTCCTCAAAGAGCAGCTTCCAGTGTCCCTCTATTCGTCAATTATGGTTGCAAATTATTTTTTTAAATTTAATTTATAATTTTGACTATTTCAGACATGCTCGGACCTAGATGGACTCAAGAAGAAATCATGACCTCTTTTCAGCAGATTTCCTATCAATCATTCATACAGGAGCAAAGTAGTCAGTTGTTCTTGTGTATTATATAATTTATTTGACTTTCAGGTCTGACGTACACTTTGGAAACCGTGCATCATAATCAGAATGTTTTTGAAACTCACTCGGCCCTATTCGGTGGTAATATTTCATGAAGGTTGATTTTAGGGGGGTAATGGTATTTAGTGCTGTGATTGCCAGTTATTTTAAAATCTGAACACCTTTTTTAATAGTTGAACCCCAATTTCGATATGAGAATCGTTTACAACCATGGAACTATCCAGCAAATGTTGCTATTATGCCGATTCCGATCTTTCTGGTTAGTTGGGCTCCAGGACCAATGAGACAAATTCACAGTCACACTCCACCGCAGAACTTAGTTTACACTGCAGCACAAGAAGCTTTTGATATTCAGTCTCAAGCATCAATTCAAGAGATACCAAAAGATGCGTGGAATATTCAGAATTATGCCCTCTCAGGACTCAATATATCAAAGACACAAAGAAACACACAAGATTCAGGGGACAGGTTAAAAATCCCATTTTCAGAAAGCACAAAGCAATCAAGCACGCAAACAGTTGAAGAAAAGACAAAAAACCCGGAAGGTCATTTATGTGTCAAATCTCAAGGATCCAATGAAGAAACCCTTAAAAAAGATAATGTTTCAGGATTCATGACTTCGTGGCCCTCAACCAGCAGTATCGATGCCCAAACTGCCACTGTCATGAGTATCTCATGTCCTGAGTTCTTAGGCTTGAGGGTACCTGAACAACGGATCCGGCCCCTTCCTGCTGATTCGCTGTTTAATGTGTCAAAAGGACCATTGAGCGAAATCGACAGGCAGAATATTCTAGCGCCCGATACTCCTTATGAGCCACCAGGATCTTCCGTTCGAGAATACTTTGATTACTCAACCGTAGAGCGACCGAAAACACCTTCGCATGATATCAAACATGATATTCAGAAACCATCGGCATTTACCCGCCCTCCTCCTGGTTTTCACACAAATCGTAATAATTTTTTTTTAAATCAGATCTTATAACTTAAATCTTTTAAGCTTTGAGAAACCAAGAAAAACAAAAACATGCGGCTGATATCAACCCTGATGATTTCTACGACACCGGTAAAATTCGCCTGTAAGGTGTTTTTTTAAATTAATTCTTTTGTAGGAGCAAAACACTGCTCTTTTTGCCAAAACAACAGCATGAGACCTGAAGACTATCTTGACCATAATTTAAGAATGGCCAACAAATGGGGGAAAGTCGTTTTGACTTGTCCTATCTTAAGAAAGTTCGTTTTTCTGTGTTGATTGTAAAAATAATAATTTTAATTTCCAGGCACATTTGTGAAAAATGCGGTGCAACCGGAGACGACGCTCACACGTTGACCCACTGTCCTGTTTTGATCAAAGAACTCGGCCGAAAACCAAAATCTGTCGCCAACGCATTGAAGAACACATTACGTGATGCAGCCGGTAGAATGAGGCGTAAAATATAATTATTTTTTTTGCGCCTTCTAAATTTTTTTTTTTTTTTTTTTTTTATTTAAATGATAAGAGTAAATAATTTAATTTTAACTCACAATTTTAATTTTTTTTTTTTTTTTTTTTAATTTAAAATGAATATTCTATATTTTATTAAAACGAAGAAACATGAAGAAAGAAGAAAGAAATGAAACCTCAAAATTGCTTAACCTCTAAAAGTTAACCTATTCAATTCCTATCAAGATAAACTAGCATAACTAACCTTTTTCTTATACGTTATTACTGGAATTTTGTAATGTTTTTGAAAGTTTTAATATTTACGCAGCAACAACAAAATTCAATTTTTTTTTTTTTTTTTTTTTTTTTTCACTAAGGATTGGAAACAGAATTTGTATTTCAAAAGAATGGTCTACAGAAGTAATGTATAATAATAATTATTGGTTGAAAAAAATATATGTATTGGCTCTTATTTAAGTTTGCCATAAAGTCTTCGGTTTTTAAATTTTACTGTAAATAAAAATTGTCGTGAATCTATGTTCTGTAGCAAAATGAGGGAACTTTTTGTGAAAGGAGCCAAAAATGTTGACTTTAATTTTAGATTTAGAAGGACAAAAAGGGACATCTTTATCTTCAGACTGGGGGGCCATCTGAAAGAAGTCCCTGTTCATTTTTTCATTGATGACCCAGGGCTTTTTTCAGAAGGCGTCTCGGTTAAGTTTCAGCGGATCAGCATCTTCATGTCTGTCGACATCCGAAGTACAGCACTTGCCAAACTGGCTTGTGGTTTCAGTTGGTAAGTGATGTGCTCAGGATGAAGGTGGAGCGTTCTCTTTGTCAAGAATTCAGCACAGGAACGACTGGTAACCTTGCAAAACACGGAGGTCTCTGAAATGCTACTGACACGCCGGCAGACAACCTTGCTTACTTAGTACCCAGCAGGCTGGCCTGGTTTTAGCCAATTTTTAGTTCCTACTTAAGCGGCAATCATGCTGTCGGCTATCTTCGCCAAGAATCTACTGAAGGCAGAAGGAACCATTCAGCAAAGAGACATCTTCAGACTGGGGGGCCATCTGAAAGAAGTCCCTGTTCATTTTTTCATTGATGACCCAGGGCTTTTTTCAGAAGGCGTCTCGGTTAAGTTTCAGCGGATCAGCATCTTCATGTCTGTCGACATCCGAAGTACAGCACTTGCCAAACTGGCTTGTGGTTTCAGTTGGTAAGTGATGTGCTCAGGATGAAGGTGGAGAGTTCTCTTTGTCAAGAATTCAGCACAGGATCGACTAATAGAACATTGGTAACCTTGCAAAACACGGAGGTCTCTGAAATGCTACTGAAACGCCGGCAGACAACCTTGCTTACTTAGCACCCAGCAGGCTGGTCTGTTTTTAGCCAATTTTTAGTTCCTTCCTAAGCGGGAATCATGCTGTCGGCTATCTTCGCCAAGAATCAACTGAAGGCAGAAGGAACCATTCAGCAAAGAGACGTCTTCAGATTGGGGGGCCAACTGAAAGAAGCCACTGCTCATTTTGTTCATTGATGACAGGGTTTCTTTCAGTGGGCTTCTCTGTTAAGTTTCAGCGAAACAATCATCTTCATGTGCACAGCATTTTTGGTTGGTTCTAACAATTCAGCAGATGTCAGAAACTATGTTGTTTGATTCAATTTTTTTTTAAATTTATTTATTTAATAGGCCCATTTGGGCAACCCATCAGCCGATGAAATTCTTGCTTGCTTTTAGGGAAAGTTAAGTAAGACTTAAATCGACCAAGAAAATGTATATTCAGGTTATCGCTTACATTAAGATTACAAGCACTTAAGACAATTTGCTACATGATCAATTGGTGCAATAAAAATAAAAAAAATTAAAATGTAATATTTTATGACCCTAATTTACATTTAAAAAATTAGCATAATTCAGGAAATAAAGACTGAAGATGGTCGCTGGGTGGAGAGTCAAGTGATTCGTAGCCAGTGTCTGAGTTGGTGTCCATAGGGCTCCATGAAGCGCAATAAGCATCGTGGTCGCTTGAAATTTCTGAAGAATAATCAGAATGCGAGGTGACGCTTGAAGTATCGCATGTTTCAACTTCTTCGACGACACCTTCGATAACGATTTCCTCGGCCGGTTCGATGATGACATCGCAGATCAACACTTGATCATCATCATTTTCAAATTCGACGCAATCGGGTTCCATGCTTTCTGGTTCGGGCCCCACCACTGGTGGTACCTCTTTGTCCTCCAGCTCGGTAGCCTCTTTACAAAGCGAATCCGCGATTCTTTCAAGCTCTTCGAGATTCGGTGGATTCGCCATATCGTCGAGCCAATCAAGGTTGTCCAAATTAAACAGAGAATCGTCGAAAGGAGTGTCAACTTCGCGTTTGAGGTCAAGGGTTGTTCCTTCTGCAGAGGAATTAGGGGTACGGCAGACCCAGAGGACCCTTCCCTCTCTCGCATCAGTCTAAGCTCCTTCTCCAGCATCTCTGTCTTCTTCAGTAGCTCATCTTTCTCGCTCAATAATGTGCAAACCTGCGTCGTCAACTCCAAATTCTGCAACCAAAATCAACATTTTATAATTAAGAGAAAAAATTTATGTCTTCCTGCGAAGAAGATAATTTTTTATCAACAGCTAACAAATTAAAAATATTTAATCAGATTGAAATAGTCATAATTGATTAGTCAATAGAAATTAATTAGTGATGTACATTATTTTCCAAGGTCAATATCCGAGCTTCCAGATTGTTGACATAGGCCTTCTTCTTGTCCCTTGAAGTTTGGGCAGCTTCACGATTCTTCAATTTCCTGCAAAAAATTAATTGATTAGCAATTTGGATGAAAAATTTATCCCAATTTTACACAAATTGTGGGCCAAATATAGGACAATATGGAAGGCAATTTGGGTGGGGTTATGAGAATTTTTTGCTTACTTTCTTTCAATTTTTTCTTCCCGAGATAAATCGTTGAGTCGTCTTCTGGTCCTGGGTTTTGTTGGGGACCGAGTAGCGTCCACGGTGGAGAACGGGAGGGCCAAAGTGGCCAAATTGTAGTTGGCTGATGAAATCATCATTTCGCGTATTTCGTCTTTTTCTTTTTTGAGGGAAAGCAACTTCAATTTTTTAGGGAACATTTTGAAAAAAACAAACGGGGTTATGCCGTTTTAACTTTGTTTAGTACATTTTTGGACTTAAAATCGTTATTTCTGGAAAGAGGGACGACGTAGTAATGGCGGTGCACAGAAAATTCTGGAACGTGAATGGTGGAGGGGGATGATGAGATGACGTCATGGGGGTTCCCCCACTAAGGAAATGTGATGATGTGGAGAGTTTTGAATGGCAATTTTTTGTATGCCATACGCCCCCTGATGCAAAGTCCATTCTCCGGCATTACTCGAGTGCGTCAATTCAAAGCCCACTTTCTTCTATATCCGCTATGATCATAAGATGACGAAAAGTTTCACAAGTTGAGGCATTTCCATGGTGCTTTATTTTTAAAAAAATTTTGGCCGGAATTTTCTTTTAACTCCTAAGCAATGAGTCTAGAGATAGGTACATTTCGTTCCGCCCCCCCCCCCCCACTCTTTACCTAGATAGATATCCTTATGGTTTTCTATTAAAAAATGGTTTACTGGATACAATGGTTTATTAAAATTGGGTTTCTCAGGAAGAAGGAAACAAATTGGTTTATGCCACTTATTAAGGGGGATTCTCCCATAAGAATTGTTTGTTTCTCATTCAAGAGATAACAGCACTATCACCCCAAAAATTAGTTTCCTCGTTTTGGGCACTAAAAATGTTCGGAAATTTTTTTTGAAAAGCTCGTTCTCATTCTTTCGGAAAACTACGTGCTGTTTAGAGAGCAGTTTTTCCAAAAAAGTTTTCCTCGGAAAAATACAAAATGCAATTTTCCACCAAAACTTTATTTTTTTTAAAAACAGGTATTCATCTTGTAGGTTTTGACGAGCTGATTCCAAATATGCTAATATTAAGACGATCGGATGGATAGATTCGTCGGTACGAGATTTTTAAGGTTTATTATGGTTTTCATTGGCTCTACCTAATCTACTGACAAAGAACCACTACCAGACAAGCTACCGGGCTGAAATTTGGCAGGGAAGCTTATTTTAGTTGGTAGCACCGATCCTCGAAGGACATTTTCAAATCGGCCTACCGGGGGCGGAGATCTCGAAAAATGATCATCGGGGGGCAGAAAAAACGTACTACTGGACTAACTACTGATGCGACCGGGCTGAAATTTGGCAGGGAGGCTTATTTTAGTTGGTAGCACCTGACTTTTTACGATTGAACGAAAAAAAAAAAATTATTTTTCGTAAAAATTTATTTCTGAAAGAAATCTACCTACCTAAAAAAATTTATTTACTTAAAAAAATTTATTAAATTTATTATTACGAAAAGGATCGGTACTTTTAAGTAGAGGGTGGTTTTGGGGTCCAGGGGGTCTGAAATGAAAACCTGTCACAAAAATTTTTGAATCCGAGACTACTTCCCCCATTGCAAGATGTAGATTTTCTGAAAGAAATTTACCTAAAAATGGTTTGGACGTTTCTAATTTATTGACCAGAGAAAAAAATGTACTTCCGGACAAACTACTGATGCGACCGGGCTGAAATTTGGCAGAGATTCTTTTTTCGATTGGTAGCACCAATCCTTGAAGGAAATTTTCAAATCGGACTACCGGAGGCGGAGATAGTCGGAGGTAGTCCGATTTTAAAATTTCCTTCAAGGATTGGTGCTACCCATCGAAATATGAATCCCTGCCAAATTTAAGCCCGGTCGCATCAGTAGTTTGTCCGGTAGCAAAGACAATGATAGTACTATCATTGTCTTTGGTCCGGTAGTACGTTTTTTCTCTGGTCAGTAAATTATGTAGACTCAAATGGTTTGCTTACCGGATAAAATTCTGGTTTATTAAAATTTAAAATTGGTTTTCCCAGGAAGAAGGAAACAAATTGGTTTATGTCACATATTTTTTTACCACAAATAGATGCTATATATAGGTGTGTACTGTGTATATATTTTTATTGACGGAGCGGAAAGCTACCGCGTTAGAACTTAAAAAAAAATCCGCTAAAATATACGTATACCGATGACGTTTCCATACATCTTGAGGTTACTGGTTATCAGAAACGAGAAGATTCAAAACTCTGGAAGGTTACAAATCTAAATTTGATAACAAAACTGGAAAATAAAAAAATAATTAAAATTTTGTGCTTATTATATTGAGCCGAATGGCTTTACTTTAAAGATATTTATTGATAACCGATAAGACTATAATGTTGTTCCAAAAGATTATTAGTTCAATCAGTAAGTATACTGGATTTCATGTTCTTTTTCTATTGACAAATCATTAGGTTTTAGGTGCAATTCGAATTTTATTTCACGTAAATGCATTTCAACTACGCCTTCGGTGTTGACCCTCAGGACTGACGAGTCAAATCCAGTAAAATTTAAATAATATTCTTTGAATTGTAAATTTCTTTTCAGGCAAGCCACACTAGCGGCGACGTCGCTTCATTTTACTCGGTTCCAAATAAAGTGAAGCAGAAGCTTTTCGGTTTCGGCGGCCTTCCGAAAAGTTTCATTCAAAATGCAAACACTTTCAATGAGACCAGTTTGATGATCAGAAGTCCCGCTGTTGAAATTATCGACTTTTTGCGGAACACAGATTTCAACAGACCAGTCGTCCGATATCTCATTTGTATCCTTTATTACAGCAAATATCTCTGAATGGTGGGGGAATTTGTGGAGATGTCTATAGAGCCCCTCCTTTCTGAGAAAGTTTTGAAGTTCCTCCTCCATAAAAGATAGGTGGTTCAAGATCAAAGATGGGAGATATTTATGGCCTTCCCCTGGTGTTGGGACCAAGCTTGGGAGTTTCAGCCTCAACCTTACTGTGTTTTCTTTAATTGGGTAAATAGATGGAAAACCTGGTTGTGGGAAGTCGATGACTTTGGCACATGTTCTTCATTATGCTTATGCCAATGAGTTTATTCTTATTCATGTACCTTGGAGTAAGTATAGATAAAAGCGTTTTTGTCCTACTTATGATTGTTAAAAGCCTGGGATTGGTTCCGTCGTAACAGAAATGAGGCAGTGAACTCGACTACAAGGCCTGGATTGGTCGACATGCCAGTCATATCGGCCAACTGGCTCAAACATTTCCAATCTCAAAATGAAGAATTATTGAAGAAACTAAATGTAAGTCGTACAGCTGAAACTAGACATTAACTTTTTCTTATTGCAGCTTACTACGGAAAAAGAATATGTCTGGAACCCTCGAGAAAAGACTGAAGCCGGAAGCCCCATCTCAGATTTAATCGCTCATGGGATCAACCGAGTCAAATACGCTGCAGACACCATTGATGCTCTAGTCTCAGAAATCAAGTCGGCTTGCAGTTCAAAAAAGTATTTAATTTTTGCCTAATTTTTAACACATTCAGTGCGGTTTCATGACTTAACTTTTAAACTTCCGTAACTTCCATAATTTTGTGTCGATTTTATCGTTATTTATACCATTAGAAAGCTCTTTAAAATAGCTTTCCAACGGTATAAATATCGATAAAATCTGTCGAAAAATGTTGACGTTACGGACGTTTAAAGGTTTCATGACTTAACTTTTAAACTTCCATAACTTCTATAATTTTGGGTCGATTTTATTGATATTTATATAATTAAAAAGCTCTTTAAAATAGCTTTCCAACGGTATAAATATCGATAAAATCCGTCGAAAACTGTTGACGTTACGGACGTTTAAAGGTTTCATGACTGAACTTTTAAACTTCCGTAACTTCCATAATTTTAGGTCTATTTTATTGATATTTATACCATTAGAAAGCTCTTTAAAATAGCTTTCCAACGGTATAAATATCGATAAAATCCGTTGAAAACTGTTGACGTTACGGACGTTTAAAGGTTTCATGACTGAACTTTTAAACTTCCGTAACATCCATAATTTTGGGTCGATTTTATGGATATTTATACCATTAAAAAGCTCTTTAAAATAGCTTTCCAACGGTATAAATATCGATAAAATCCGTCGAAAACTGTTGACGTTACGGACGTTTAAAGGTTTCATGACTAAACTTTTAAACTTCCGTAATTTCCATATTTTTGGGTCGATTGTATTGATATTTATACCATTAGAAAGCTCTTTAAAATAGCTTTCCAACGGTATAAATATCGATAAAATCCGTTGAAAACTGTTGACGTTACGGACGTTTAAAGGTTCAGTCATGAAATTGTTTGTGATACTAAAACAGTTTTTTGTAGGTGCAAAGCTCTGGTTGCGATTGATGGCTTCAACGCTCTTTTTGGTGCTTCACCAACGGTGGTCAAGACTGAAGATAAGAAAATGGTGAACCCGAACAAAGTTTCATTGGCCCGCACTCTTTTAGACGCTTGTAAACAAGATTGGGTATGATAATCCAAAAAATTTATCATTCTACAACTTTTTTTAGACAAACGGAGCAGTCGTCTTGGTCGCCGATCAACGTGCGGCAAAACACGAATTTTTAAATAATCATTACCCCCTTTACTTGATTGGAAGAAAAGGATTCGAGCTTATTGACCCATTCATACCGATATCAGTGACCGAATTCACGGATGCCGAATTTACAAGCATGATGGACTACTATGTCGAGAAAAAATGGTACACGAGGAAAGACGGGAGGGTCGATTTAGTATTTTTGAGCAACAAAAACCCATATAAGTTGATGGAAATTTGTGGAGGGTTGTAGTTTTTGTTTGATAATAAATTGTTTTGTAAACTTAACATTTTTATTTGAGGACAACACCAAAATAAATAACGAAAGACTTTTAAAATAAAATCACAGATATGTCACCGTTCTATTGAGTATTGATGATCGGGAGGGAGTTCAGGAGGTGCAGTGACTCCTTGAATACTTTTCAATATGGCATCAGTCTTTTGGATTTTCCAGTTGTTTTCGCTGGAAGGTTCTCTTGCTAAGATGAAGATTTGCTCAAATATTCCGACGACTTGGCCGTGTTGAAGGTGTAAGCTTCCGCAGGTCATGACGGCCAGAAGTCCATGAGGGTCAAGCTTAGCTTTGGTCCCTGAAGGGTTTACATTTGGCAAAAAGACCAAATTGTGCTCATTTAGGATGCTGGAATACATCTGGATGATGGTCGCCGCTCCTTCGACTTTATACGACTGAACACTTTCGCCGTTCATGAGCTGCAAAGTCGCCGTCGACCTTGGCCAAAAGTCGCTCACTTCCAATTCTTCGGAGCCATTTTTCAAAACCAAAGCGTTCACCTTCTCATAGAACCATTTCGAAAACTGAGACGAAAGCTGCTGCAAAACTTGAGGATTGTCGAGTGAAGTCGAATGTGTGTCACTGCTCCCTTTAGACTAAAAAAGGAATTTAAAAAAACATTTTTTATCACGATTACCTTAGATGAGTCCCAGAAACTTAAGAGGCGTTGTATTAAAAGGAATTTGTCAATGTCCGGTGATAACGTCACTCCATTTTCATGGAGATATTTGAAAATAACACTTTTGGTTACGAGTTTCCTGTTTAGAATGCTTGTCACGTTCTCGTGATGTTGAAGAATAACTTTTATAGCATCTAAAACAAAGAATGTAATTGGGGAGGTATTTGATCTATGAGATCGTTGCTATGGTAACAGCAAGCATTACTAGCTAGCATACATTTCAATAGGTAATTGTAAACCTTTTTTACTATAAACACAGCCGGTTTTCATCCAAATAGAACATACCATCTCTTGTTTCCACGACGATGAGACCATTTGTGGCAGTTTTAGCCAAACGTAGGGTATCAACCAAACTCATTCGTTTCAAAAAATCGGACATGAAGACCTTCTCTGGTTCGGAAAGCATGTTTTAATAACATTTAAACTAATTTTTTAGACAGATAATAACCACGAGATGAAAATATAACTTTCTTGTTTTTAAGAAGGAAGTTTTTCGGTTATCCGACAGGTTTGGCAGCCAAAAAATTTGCACGTGGTCGAACTGCCTCCCTCCATGTCTGGAGGCCCCCCCACGCGGCTTCCCATTCACCGGGTCAATAAAAACGATTCCGGTATCCAGAATCGGCTCAGTCGAACGCTGAATTTCGTGAAGGAGACACCCGTCTCCTCTTCACGACTTGACTGAAATTTTTGCCTACTCTCATGAAGGGGAAGCCGGCTTACCTCCTGCTCGAGGATGGAACCAAATACGAAGGGACACACTTCGGTGCCCAAGTACCAGTCGACGGAGAAGTCGGTTAGTCAATTTTCCATTTAAATCATTTTTTTTTAAATTTATCAATGAAATCCCACGTTCCCAACCTGTTGCTTCCATCTCATTGATATAGCTACCTTATTATTAAAATTCCTTATTTTATTAATAAAAATTATAAGTTTTAAATTAGTTTCGTCCTCTGCGACCTTCAAAACGAGTTGTTAACCGGTTTTCTTTCGAAAAATGTCTGTGCCTTCTTGATCCACAAAATCCTGTGATTTGGTTGGTATTGAAATTTGAAATCGGTTTTCAATTCCGCACATGTTCATCGTTATGATTCTTGCTATTTTCTAAATTTTTTGTTATAATTCATCTTTTAAAACTTAGATTGTAATTCTTTTATATTAGTTTGCCAATTACAATGTTAAAAGAAACAAACGAAAATTAGGTAGTTAGTGTGTGATAGGAAATAATAGAGCTATGTATAATTTTTTGATTGGTATGACACCTATATTTCAAGGTTATTTAATAAAATAAGAGGAATTAGAATTGATAATAAACTACGTCTTCATTAAAATTTTACCATTTTTCACCTTCATATGCATCGTGCTAGAAAAAATTTTCTTCATGGGTCATCCAAATCTTGAAATTTTTACTTTCTGGAAGGCCGTACCTTGGTTGGGCCAACAGAGCTAGTACATAATAATTTAGTAAATTTAATTTACTAGACAGTTTTTATGAGAAAACGAATATTTTAGGAGATATTGAGAAAAAACCTCAAGAAATGCCAAAATTTCGAGGTTCATTGTTTAAGTTTCCTTTTGGCCTATTGACTTGAAATTAGACACGGCTTTACTTGGCTGTAATTTTTACAAAAATTGAAATTTTCAAATCGATCGGTCCAAAAGAAGCTTAGAAGTCCTTTTCGAGTTGAGTGCCCACTCAAACTCTTTCCAACACGAATAATACCCTAAAAGTTGAGAATTTCTGGAATTTCGTCTTTCAGACGGATGACTCCTTATCGTGAGACCATTCATAACTTAAATAAACAAATATCTATTTCTGGAAAAAGAAAAGAAAAAATTAAATAAACAAACTGAACTTATGAAAAACACGAAATTAAAATTGGATTTTTTTTTTTGTGGATTTTTTCCTTTGTACCTGTAGTATTAAAGGCCAATAGAAAAAATACTATACAGGACAACGACACCACTGTACCTGCTTTAGGCACCTTCCATTGTGTGGAACAAGTTAGGAGTTTAAAGTTTAAAGCCACTACCTGCTCCTCAAGAGTTGAACCATAATATCGTTATGGCGTTTTGAGACAGAATGCTGTCTTTTTTGGGGTCAGAAATGCCTAATTGCCTGCAACTGACCCCCCCCCCCCCATCTACAATTAATTCCTCCATGATTCCCCATAACTCTCCTTCACCAACCCCTATACCAACCGACCCCATAGGCCATAGCCGCTATCACATCCTGAACAATTTATCCCCAAATTACCCCCAACTGACCCTTATCCCTAACTCCCTCCCCCCTCCAAACCCCTAATTATCTTCTTTCACCATGATATCTCCTCACTTCTCTTTCCAACTCATCCACCCCTATTAACCTCCATACCACCCGAACTTTATAGCGCTCAACCCCCCCCCCCCCACCACAAATCTCATCTTGAAAAATTTAACTAACCCTAATCCCCCCATACCCCAATTACTTCCTCCATGACCCCCCCCCCCTCATTTGTCTTTCCAACTTTCCCTCCCCTATTAACCCCCATAGCCCTCACCCCCCCCCCCCCCCCCAGGCCCTAACTAACCCTAATCCCCAAACCCCCAACTACTTCCTCCGTGATTCCCCCCCCATTTCTCTTTCCAACTTTCCCTCCCCTATTACCCCCATAGCCTCAACCCCCTCCCCCAACTGACCTTTCCCCCCCAACCACCAATTACTTCCTCTGTAATTCCCCTCGCATTTGTCTTTCCAACTTTCCCTCCCCTATTAACCCCCATCCCCCCCCCCATCATCGACGGCACTGCTTGTTTAATAAGAAAAGAGGAAGCTCTGAAAATTTCAAGTCGAAAAGTCTATTGGGAGCTGAGATCCTTAAAATTCTGGGCACGTGGTAGTTTTAAATTTTGATTGGCAAGTTAGTGGGTAGATTTTTCAAACCATTTGTTGATAGTTTTTCAGACTGGTATGGTCGGCTATCCAGAATCGCTCACCGACCCGTCATATCATGCTCAAATATTGATTCTAACCTATCCTTTAATCGGGAACTATGGCGTTCCTGGTGACGAAGTTGACAACTACGGACTACCAAAGTAAATATTGGTTAAAACATAGAAAGAAGAAAACATAACGAACTTTTCAGGTGGTTTGAGTCGCACAAAATTTGGGCATCTGCACTCATTGTCGGGGAAATTTGCACAACACCGAGCCACTGGCAACAGACAAGGACGCTCTCCGAATGGCTCGAGCAGCAAAACGTCCCCGGCATATCGGGCATCGATACGCGTGAGCTGACCAAAAAAATACGCGAAAAAGGTTCAATTTTGGGAAAAATTGTTTTCTCGCCGTCTGAAAGCGTTTCATTCGATGACCCCAACAAAAGGAACCTTGTCGCTGAAGTTTCCATCAAAAAACCAAAAGTTTATCAAAATCCAAACTCTTTGATGAAAATCTGCATCGTTGATTGCGGCATGAAATACAATCAGCTTCGCTCTTTCTTAAAAAGGGACGTCGATGTCGAAGTCGTCCCTTGGAACTATGAACTAGACCCTTCAAAATTTGACGGTCTATTTCTAAGCAATGGGCCTGGAAATCCTGAAAACTGCTCTGTTACCATTTCCAACATCAAAAAAGTGATGGCTGCTGGAAAGCCGATTTTTGGAATCTGCTTAGGTCATCAACTTCTTGCAGTCGCTGCTGGATTTCAGACTTATAAAATGAAGTATGGCAACCGAGGTCATAACCAGCCTTGCGTCCATCTCGGAACCAACAGATGCTTCATGACATCTCAAAATCATGGTTTTGCTGTCGATCCTGAAACTGCTCCCGAAGATTGGGAGTTGCTGTTTACAAACGCTAATGATAAATCAAACGAGGGTATCGTTCATGCTTCCAAACCATTTTTTAGGTAATTTAATCTATAAAAATATCATGTTTTAACTTTTTATTTTAGCGTCCAGTTTCATCCTGAACACCATGCAGGCCCGCAAGATCTGGAAGAACTTTTTGACATTTTTTTGTCGTTTGTTAAGCTCCACAAAATGACTGGTCAATGTTCGAAAATAGGGAATAAGATTACTGAGATTTTGAGCTTTAAAAATCTAAGTGCTTACATCCCTCCGAAGCCGACGAAGGTCCTTATTCTTGGATCTGGTGGCCTTTCGATTGGTCAAGCGGGAGAATTCGACTATTCGGGTTCTCAGGCGATCAAAGCGCTCCAGGAAAGCCACATCCAAACCGTGCTCATCAATCCTAACATTGCTACGGTCCAAACATCAAAAGGACTTTCGGACAAAGTCTACTTTCTACCTCTTCTCCCAAATTATGTCGAACAGGTTGGTCACTACCTCGACATAGATTTTTACCAAAATCTCTTTTAGGTTATTTGCTCTGAACGTCCCGATGGAATTTTGCTAACATTCGGCGGTCAAACAGCCTTAAATTGCGGAGTCGAGCTTCAAAAAAATGGAATTTTAGAAAAATATAACGTCAAAGTACTCGGAACTCCAATACAGTCCATCATAGAGACCGAAGATCGCAAAATTTTCGCTGATCGAGTCAACGAAATTGGTGAAAAAGTCGCACCTAGTGCAGCCGTTTATAATGTCAACGAAGTATGCCATTTTTTAATTTATTGTTGAATTATTAACTTTTTTATAGGCTTTGGAAGCCGCTAACCGTTTAGGATATCCTGTGTTGGCTAGATCTGCTTTTTCTTTGGGAGGACTTGGCTCGGGCTTTGCGAACAACGATGAAGAACTTAAGAAGCTGGCCCAGCATGCTTTTGCTCATTCAAATCAGCTCATTATTGACAAATCGTTAAAGGGGTGGAAAGAAGTCGAATATGAAGTCGTCAGAGATGCCTATGATAACTGCATCACTGTTTGCAATATGGAAAATGTGGACCCGCTCGGTATCCACACTGGAGAGTCTATCGTTGTCGCACCTAGCCAGACTTTAAGCGACAGCGAATACAACCAACTCCGTTCCACAGCTTTAAAAGTCATCCGCCATTTTGGAGTCGTCGGAGAATGCAACATCCAATATGCTCTCAACCCAACATCAGAAGAATTCTACATAATTGAGGTGAACGCTCGACTTTCCAGAAGCTCAGCACTTGCAAGCAAAGCTACTGGATTCCCTTTGGCTTACGTCGCTGCCAAATTGTCTCTCGGACAATCTCTCTTGGACATCAAAAATTCAGTAACGATGAAAACAACCGCATGCTTTGAACCAAGTTTGGACTACTGCGTGGTCAAAATACCAAGGTGGGATCTTAGCAAGTTTTCCAGAGTTACTACCAAGATAGGTAGCTCGATGAAAAGTGTTGGGGAAGTTATGGCAGTCGGAAGAAAATTTGAAGAAGCTTTTCAAAAGGCGATGAGAATGGTCGATGAGAACGTTATGGGTTTCGATCCATATCGAAAGCCAGTTTGCGATGAAGAGCTCGAACAGCCGACTGATAAACGAATGTTTGTCCTTGCCGCAGCACTTAAATCAAACTATACCGTAGACAGGCTCTACGAGCTGACCAAAATCGATCGTTGGTTTCTTTATAAAATGAAAAACATCATCGAAATGCAGACATCGCTTGAAAGCATCCATCACAAAAAGCTGACCAACGATTTGCTCCTCAAAGCCAAACAGTACGGATTCTCTGACAAACAGATCGCTTCTTTTGTCAAAAGTACGGAATTGGCCATACGAAATATAAGAGATGATAATGGCATCATTCCTTGGGTCAAACAAATCGATACTGTGGCTGCAGAGTGGCCGGCGACGACAAACTACCTTTACTTAACTTACAACGGAGATTCGCACGATTTGAAGTTTCCAGGAGGATACTGCATGGTAATCGGATCAGGAGTATACAGAATCGGAAGTTCCGTTGAATTCGATTGGTGTGCCGTTGGCTGCTTAAGAGAACTTAACCGTCTAGGAAAGAAGACGATTATGGTCAACTACAATCCGGAGACTGTAAGCACAGACTATGATATGTGCGACCGTCTTTATTTTGAAGAAATCTCATTCGAAGTTGTGATGGATATTTATAATTTGGAGAATCCAGAAGGGATTATATTAAGCATGGGAGGGCAGCTTCCGAACAACATTGCTATGGATCTTCACCGTCAGCAGGCGAGGATTTTGGGAACAAGCCCTGAAAGCGTGGACGGTGCCGAAAACCGATTTAAGTTTTCAAGAATGCTGGACCGCATTGGAATTTCTCAACCAAGGTGGAAAGAGCTAACTAATTTGCAGTCCGCACTCGACTTTTGCAAAGAAGTCGACTATCCTTGTTTGGTGCGGCCGTCGTACGTTTTAAGCGGTGCAGCGATGAGCGTCGTGCATTCTGCTAACGATCTGGCCGAATATTTGGACCTAGCGAGCGAAGTCAGTAAAGACCATCCGGTTGTCATATCTAAATTCATCCAGGAGGCGAAAGAGATAGATGTGGACGCCGTCGCTTCTGACGGTGTCATATTATGCATGGCTGTCTCTGAGCACGTAGAAAATGCAGGTGTGCATTCCGGAGATGCTACATTGGTCACACCCCCTCAAGACATCAATTCTGAAACGCTGGCCAAGATTCTGGCGATTTCGAAAGCAGTCGCGAGCTCACTTGAAGTCACAGGACCATTCAACATGCAGCTAATTGCCAAAGTATGAACTTCATATTCCCCTTTGTATAACCAATATTTTTTCAGGATAACGTTTTGAAAGTTATCGAGTGCAACGTAAGGGTTTCAAGGTCATTCCCTTTTGTGTCCAAAACATTGGACTACGATTTTGTCGCAACTGCCACAAAAGTCATCGTCGGAGAACATGTGGAGCCCGTCGACATTCTCAAAGGATGCGGAAAAGTTGGAGTTAAGGTGGCAGTTTTTTCATTTTCACGTCTAGCAGGAGCAGACGTCATGCTTGGAGTGGAAATGGCATCTACTGGAGAAGTAGCTTGTTTCGGTGAAAACCGATATGAAGCTTATCTAAAAGCGATGATGAGCACAGGATTCCACTTGCCTGAAAAAGGCATCCTCCTTTCCATTGGAAGTTTTAAGGTAAAAAGACTTCAATTTTTCATGTTTAATATCTTTTGTAGCATAAAGCGGAATTGCTTCCCAGCATAACCTCCTTGCAAAGGATGGGTTATAAGCTTTTTGCCAGTATGGGCACTGCGGATTTCTACAATGAACATGGAGTTCATGTAGAACCTGTGCAGTGGGTCTATGAGAACATAGGAGAGGCTACGACATCAGGAGAGTTGGACAGCCTCAACGATTATTTGGCACGGAAAGATTTCGATTTGGTTATCAACCTTCCAATGAGAACAAGAGGAGCAAGAAGAGTTTCATCATTTATGACATACGGATATAGAACTAGACGACTAGCCGTCGAGTATTCTGTGCCGCTTGTGACAGATGTGAAATGCGCCAAGCTTCTTGTTGAAGCGATGCTGAGTATTAAATGCGCACCGCCAATGAAGACTCATACTGATTGTATGACGTCAAGAAAGATAGTCAGACTGCCTGGATTGATTGACGTCCATGTTCATACAAGAGAACCGGGGGCTGAGCATAAAGAAGACTTTAGCTCTTGTACTGCTGCAGCTTTAGCTGGAGGCATCACCATGATATGCGCTATGCCAAACACAAACCCATCTTGCATTGACGAAAAAACGTTCTTTTTAGTCAAAGAAGTATTTCCTTCACAATAACTTCTTCTTTTTTATATTGTTTTTGCAGTTGGCTGCCAAAAAAGCGAGATGTGACTACGCCATTTATTTGGGAGCCACTGAAGAAAATTGCAACATCATTCCAGATCTTGCTCCAAATGTCGCTGGCCTCAAGATGTACTTGAATGAAACCTTTAATACATTAAGGCTTCGCGATTTGACATTTTGGATCAAAGTAATTTTTTTTATGAAAGATCCGCAGAATGTGACATAATGTGTTTCTGATTATTTTATAGCATTTTGATTGTTGGCCCAAAAAATATCCGCTCTGTGTCCATGCTGAAGGACAGACGACGGCAGCAGTTTTGCTTTTGGCGACGCTTCACAACCGCCCTATTCATGTCTGCCATGTCGCCCGAAAAGAAGAAATTCAGATCATTCGAGCTGCCAAAGAAAAGGTACTTTTTGTCATAAAAATGTCTACTAATTTTCTTCCAGAATTTGCCTGTGACATGCGAAGTATGTCCGCATCATTTGTTCCTGACTGATAAAGCTAAAGAACATTTGGGAGAGAGCAAGTCTCAAGTTCGCCCTATACTTTGTACAGAAGAAGACAGGCAGGCGCTTTGGGACAATCTCGATTTTATCGATTGCTTCGCTACTGATCATGGTATGAAGAGTATCAAATATGATTCTCTATTGGTTTTTTAGCTCCGCATACTTTGGAGGAAAAGAATTCGGAAAAAGCACCCCCAGGGTTTCCAGGGCTGGAGACCATTTTGCCGCTGCTGTTGACCGCTGTCAACGAAGGCAAACTGACCATTGAAGTATATTATTCAAAACGCCAGCACCAATTTATATTTTTTTTTAGGACATAATTGATAAAATGCACAGAAATCCGAGGAGGATATTCAATCTTCCTGAGCAGCCGGATACATATATTGAAGTTGATATGGATGCTGAATGGACGATTCCTGATGCTATGCCATTCAGTAAAGCAAAATGGACACCGTTTGCAGGGATGAATGTCAAAGGTGCGGTACATCGTGTTGTTCTGCGAGGAGAAGTCGCATATGTTGAAGGTCAAGTTTTGGTCAGCCCAGGATTTGGGCGAGACGTTCGTGAAAACAGCAACAAACTCACTGTTATGCTTTCCGCCGATTTGCCAAGTCGTCCTAGCTCCGCTCTTGACATCGTACCGCCACATCAGAATGTCGGAGCTCAAGAATTAGATCACGGTTTGTTTTGTTTTCTGCGGATTTCTCATTTTGGTTTCAGAGCTGAAAGAAATCCGCCCGCTTTCTCCGATGCCTCAGTTTTTGTCGAGATCGAAAGAGAATCTTTTGATCCATCAACCATCATTGCATTGCTTCTACCACCAACATATCCTTTCGGTCAGCATGTTCAACAAAGAGCAACTCAACGAGTTGTTCAATCTCGCTCAAACTTTGAAGATCTACGTGCAAAAAGAAAGATCCATCGACCACATTTTGAAGGGCAAAGTCATGGCCTCCATTTTTTACGAAGTCAGCACTAGGACGAGCTGCAGCTTTTCCGCTGCAATGCAACGCCTCGGAGGAAAAGTCATTCACGTGGATGAAACAAGCAGTTCGGTCCAAAAAGGGGAATCTCTTGAAGGTATTATCTCTTTCAACGGTATTTTATCTCTTTGATATAAAAGTGCATGAGGTCCGGATAAGAAAAATTCCTAATAATTATCTATTTTAGATACGGTTATTGTAATGGCAAGCTATTCTGATGTGGTCGTTTTAAGGCATCCTGAACCAGGTGCTGTCAGTGTAAGTTGAAAAACTTGAGATTTCTCATTAATTGGTTTTCGATAGCGTGTTGCTCACCACTGCAGGAAGCCCATCATTAATGCTGGTGATGGCACTGGCGAGCATCCGACTCAAGCGCTATTGGACGTTTTTACCATAAGAGAGGAAATCGGAACAGTAAACGGGCTGACCATAACTATGGTTGGTGATTTGAAGCATGGAAGGACTGTTCATTCGCTGGCTAGGTTGTTGACGTTGTATAACGTCACTCTTTGCTATGTCTCCCCGCCATCTTTGGGTATGCCAGAATCCGTCGTCAATTTTGTCAAAGAGAAAGGAATCGTACAGCAAGAAATATCATCGTTGGAAGAAGCCTTGCCTGAATCCGATGTCATTTATATGACTCGCATCCAACGTGAAAGATTCGATTCTCAAGAAGAATATGACAAAGCTTGCGGACTTTTCATCCTCACCCCAGAACTGATGACAAAAGCGAAAAGGAAAATGATTGTCATGCATCCTCTCCCAAGGGTTTTCGAAATAAGCCCTCAGCTCGACTCCGATCCCAGAGCTGCCTACTTCAGACAAGCAGAAGGAGGAATGTACGTCCGTATGGCCTTACTTGCCAAGGTTTTAGGCAAATGCTGATTATTTTGTATACTTTTTATTAAAATATAAAAGAATAAATAGTTTAGTAATACTTTGTTTTCTTTAGTTTCTTTCCTCTCTAAATTCTTCCTCTTCCGGAATAATGTTGATCACAAAATAATTATTCGACTGTCTCGATTTCGCTTTCCAGAGGTCCGAAACGCTCACAATTTTCGACTTTCTAAGTGGAAATTTGTATTTTGGAAAGGAAAATCGTTTCTTTTCTTCTTCTGTGAGACTTTTTTGAAAAGGGTCCGACAATTTGGGCAAAATTAAGTTGGTCGATCCGTACGTCACGTAGCACGATTTCACTTTAATATTGCATTGCATCACTTTTCTAGAAAAAAACAAAAAATTTAAGTCAATAGTGAAATCTAATCTTATAAGGAAACCTCAGGGCTTGTATCTCTCTTCCTTTTTCATGAATTTATAAAAATTTGAAAATTTCAATAATTTTTTTTGTTTTAAACCGGAAATTTAGTAGGAAAAGCTTTCAAATTTTTCCAAGAATCTCAGCACTTACCGAGTCAAAATTTATGAAACAACAAATCCAAGAGATGCAAGTCCTGAGGTATACACTTAGTAAAATTTACTTTTTATTTTTGCTGAATAACGCGATTAAAAATGCCGCCAGACCAATAATAATAAATATAAACGCTGTATATATCGAAGTATCATTTTGCGCTTGATTATTCAAAGTGCCGTTTCTCAAAATAGCATCGTTTAACTCCAGACCTAAAAATGAATTAATATTTCACCTAAAAATAAATAAAATTCCTTATTATTTTGCCTAAACGGTTTTTCAAAAAAGTTCCTAAAATAAATCTTTGAAAATTTATTTACCGGAATATTCGTCCATGGCAGCGGCTGAGGAGATTCTGAATGTTATCGTCGCTGGAAATTTTCGGGCCCAATGATAGAGGGAGATATTTTTATCGTATTTCCACATGCTTATCATTTAATTTTATTTATATCCGTTATTCTCATATTTAGTTTTACGTCAAATCTATTTTCAAACAGTTTTTGCTGTTTGAGTTGCGATTCATTAGATACCGAACAATGGAAGAAATACAAAAAAAAAAATTAAAAATATATATAAATTTTATTATTTTTTTTCTTAAAACTATGTAATAAAATATAAGATTTACATATAAAAAAATTAAAATATATACAAAATTATACAAATTTTTTTTTTTAAATCCTGAGATCTCAGTTCTATTAACTCGAATCAGTCGTTTTTAAAATAGGTCCAATTGACTACCCTATTTTATAATAAAAAAGTCAAAGAACTGATGTTTTTTAAAAAGTATAGACGAATTGCTTCAATGAAGAAGTGCTTGAGATGATGGATTTGATCCATTCGTTGTTGGGTATGACTTGATCGTAAAGTCGAGGACGTTGGTCGTTGACTTTTGAGCAGGCGATTCGCCAATTGGAGACCCCCGCCAGGACCCATCGGTAGCCATCTGTATGAAGACACATCATTGGACTTCCCGCCAGTTCTTCCTCCTAAAGGTTAAATAGGTTATAAAAGGTTATCACTTTAAGGTTATATACTCACATTACAGTCTTCATTACTGTAAAACGAATCCGTGCAAACGCTATTGACCGTTGTTATGCTTATGTTGGCACATTGTTCCATCTTGCTTAGTTTAAGCTCTATTCTTTGAAGCATCGTTCCTAAAAGTCACATTTAAAGGTGAAACTTTTACAATTTTTGACCAATTTTATCGATTAGAATGCTCCAGTGGCGTCGCTAAGTCACCGGGGGCCCAGGTTCCAATTCTCTTCGTGGGGCCCCCTTAAAAAAAAAAAGTTTTCAACCAGATTTTGTTCCTTTACGAAGTTATTAGGGCCCTTTTTAGCTTGTTTTTTTGATAATTTTGGGTACTAGGGCCCATTTAACTCATTATTTTTTACGACAGGCCATTTTTTTAGCTTGTTTTTTGATCATTTTTTGACACTAGAGGCCCACTAACTAGATAATATTTTTTACGACAAATAGGGCCGTTTTTTAACTTGATTTTTGATCAATTTTAGGCACTAGGGGCCCATTTAACTAATTTTTTTTACGACAAATAGGGCCCTTTTTTTAGCTTTATTTTTGGGCACTAGGGGCCTATATAACTAACCTAACTAGATATTATTTTTACGACAAATTGGGCCCTTTTTTTAGCTTGAATTTTGATCAATTTCAGGCAGTAGGGGCCCATTTAACTAGATTTATTTTTTATGACAAATAAAGCCCTTTTTTTAGCTTGATTTTTGATCAATTTTAGGCACTAGGGGCCCATTTAACTAGATATTATTTTTACGACAAATAGGGCCCTTATTTAAAGCTTGAATTTTGTTCAATTTTAGGCCCTAGAGGCCCATTTAAGTAGATATTATTTTTAATGACTAATAGAGCCCTTTTTTAGCTTGATTTTTGATCAATTTTAGGCACTAGGGGCGCATTTAACTAGATATTATTTTTAATGACTAATAGAGCCCTTTTTTAGCTTGATTTTTGATCAATTTTAGGCACTAGGGGCCCATTTAACTAGATATTATTTTTTGTGACAAATGGAGCCGTTTTTTTTAGCTTTATTTTTAAGATTTTTTTTACTACAGTGGAAAATGGAACCCTTCTATTGAAAATGGCTGAAGGGAAACAAATTTTGAGGGCCCCCCTCGGTCGGGGCCTATTTTTCTTTGGGGCCCCTCTGGGTCGGGCCGTCGGGGGCCCTGGTTGGGCGGAATACATACCTTGCTCCCGGTAGCGACGCCACTGGACTTCTTAGGTCAAAGTTGTGGAAGTTAAGGGAGTTTAGACTTACTTTCTTTCCCCCAACCCAGAGTGTGGCAATGTTCGAGGTCATGCAATGCCTTTTCTTTGGGCGGCAAGCATATTGGGCGGACGAAATCCGAAGGGACGAGATCTCTATCGAGTTTGAGAAGTACGACCGTGCTTCCTTCGACTGGAGATTTGATCATTCCGACGATATGTCGCTCTTGCTGCCAAGGGCTTGTCGATGTCAATCGTGTACTTCCAGCTCTTGCTATCCATTCTGCTTTTTCTTGTCTATCAAAGATATAACAAAAATGAACTTTATTGTAATGATACCCTTGAAAACACGAAGCAGTCGTGATGATCCACCCCATGTCTATCAACGTTCCGTCGCAAATGTGAATGCCAGATTTGAACAAAGCGACATGCCATGGCCAGTCTCCTGTCCCAGCCATTTTGAGCAAACCGTCAATTCCTTTTTTCTCTCTTATTGAAGACAAACCGCATTCTAAAAATCAATGAGTTGAATGTTGAAAATTAATATTTTTTTACCAAGATGGGAACATTTGACACTTAGGATTTCTCTTTTTGGACAATGATCTGGTATAAATCTGATCTCTGGGGCTGTTGGATTTTCCATTTTGACATATCGTGAATCAGGTTCTTGGTCTGTTTCAACTTTGACGTCTTCAACATGTCTAAAGAACGAAATTAGAAGAAACCAATGAAAATGGAATTATACCGAAAAGTCAGGCTGCGGCAAAGCGATGATGCTATCGTATTGAGTGTTTCATTCCATTGTGCTACAGGAACTGACGTGTTAAGATTCTCCATACAGACTTTTCCGTTCAACCCTTTCTCAGTGAATATCACATTTCCACCTGTATGGTAATGCTTAGCCTGGACACTTTTCAGTTTTCCGATTGATTTCAAACTTGGCGATAATGACACTGGAATCATTTATAGAGCTAATGGACATAATGAGAATCACTTACGGCAAGAGCGTTCGTCTGAGCCATCGGGGCAATCTTTGATGCCATCGCATATTGAAATTTGGTGTATGCACATTTTGGAGGTTGAGCAATGCATGCCTGATTTGCAATGCGGGCATGACGTTTCGTCGCTCAAATCAGGACAGTCGGGAATCCCATCGCATATTCTTGATCCCATGCCTTTGTATTCGAGATCGTCTCCACATCCTGGTTTGGAAAGACAAGCGGGCTTTTCTGCGCTGTATTCCGGAAAGTTGGAACAGTTGAATAAATTTTGTAAATTCGGAGGAAGCCTTGAGGCGCATCCGGTCCAAAATTCGTTGCAGAAACGTCTGCATGGTAGGATAAGATCTTGCGAGCATGGTGGCTGGAGAACATGGCAGATAAACTGATGCGAAAGACGGTAGCATTCGGAATCGACGATTTCACGGAATTTGATCACATCGGTCATGACTTCTTGGAAATTTCGATGGCCTGCTTTGTTCGGATATGAAGTTTCGTTTCCGATGAAGGAATGACAGTAGGAAAGCTCAGCTGGGGCGCATTGTCGCGATGGGACGGACATCGGCTTCGTTGTGACTAGCTCCGCTTGACTTTTTGCTGTTGAAATCTGCTCTGCTTCCATCTGAAACTAAATAGGAGTCACAACAAAATTGGCCTCAATCGCATTACTTTTTGAATCTTTATGCTATCACGGTCGATAGTTCGGTTCCCAAGAATGGCCGTATCCTTGTTCAAAACATCAATCATTTCTTCAGGGCTCGCTTGAGTTTTTCTCGGATTGAAATGTAACGTAAAATGTACAATCAAATCTTCGTTTTCTCTTCTAAAGATCAAAAATAAAACATAATTCGTTGTAATTTTCTTTTTTACCCATCGAAAGCTAGAATGTCCGAATATAGGAAAGAAGGTCGGAGATGACTTCGTCGAAAAATGAGATTGATGATTTCTCTATATTCGCGGGAGGTGATGCGAAAAGTTTCTTCGTGTGGGTTGGCCAGCGATCCGTGGAAGACGTCGCCAGAAGTTACCTTAAAAACACCGAGGTAGATCCTTTCCGAATTTCTGCTTTGCGAGAGATAAGTATCTGAAAAATGACATCAAGATGATCTATGGCCAACGAAGGTATCAAGTTGCCCACCCTTTGCTGGTCATGTGGTTTTTGACTACCCCTCCCCCCCGAATCCGCCACAGCAAAGTGATTTTTGAATAAATTGACTAAAAAGAATTCCAGAAGCTGCAGTTTTGGGGTAAAACGACAGTTCGTGAGTCGGTCACTTCTCTCGTTTGAGGACGATGCTTTCGTTTTCTCCCAAGGCCAGCTTTCTGGGTCAGACCGTTAGTTTCTTACGCCCACAAATCCATTCTTTACACACGCTGAAGAAAACACACATCGATCCCATTTGTTTATAGTTCGCCAACATCCGGATCCTTCTCTTTGCCAATAATTGATTATCACCAAGAGGCGTACATCGTACATTCATAAGCAGATTAAAATTCTGCAAGGCTTTTCAATTTTATTCGTTTTAGGTTGTTTTTCATGCAGAACACATTTTCTGCAGAATGAGAAGTGAAGTCCATGTACGAATTCTGCTAAACCAGGGTTGTTTGCCTTATAAAAAAATAAACCCCTGGAGTTATCCAACGTGCTGGATATCCTAGACTCTAGAACTTGGGAATTAGGGTTAAGAATGCCCGTAGCAATTAGATAACAAATTCTTTGTTACGTCTCTCGCCGCTTACTTTCAGACCTTTTTCGAACAAAATGACTTAGCGGTAGTGCCATAAAAATATTTAAATTCGAGACGTTGAAAAATGACAAAATGCAAGCCCTCCTTTCTCCCTGTTATTTTACATTGGGACAAAACACGTTCGACTGACCTATTAAAAAGATATGTGGAGGACTTTTTAGAAGAAAAAAACGGATTTTGATGACTCATAATTGAGGCCGACCTAGAACCACAAATAAAGTATATGTAATGATACATAATTAATAATTAGTGCCATTACTAGAGAATGAAAACTTGCCAACTGAATCCATTCACTTTCTAGACCTATCTAGTTCAATCCGTAGTATCCAAAAGGCCCTTGCAAGAGGAAAATCTCCAATAGGGTTCGAGGGTCCATAAGCCACTGACTTCCTCAGGGTCAAAATCGATGACATACAATTAACGTTTCGATCTTTATTGGAGCCTTATTGGGTATTAATTGCATAGCAAGTACAGTTTAACGGTTAACATACTGTGCGTGTCTTAGTAACTTTCGAACATGTCTTAAGTGAAAGTTAAATAATATGGGCTCTTTTCATCTAGCTTCTGGATTCGAACGTTTATAAAAAGAAACCGAAATCCGAAAGGAAAAAAGCAAAATGTAGAGAAACCATTTTAAAGTAGAGTGTGCAGGTTCAGTAGTAGCTATTTGGACAGGAGATGGTGGGCCCATTCAGGTGATGATCGTTAGTTACAAGAGTCTTCAAATCTCTAAAAGGCATCATCCCAAGGGTCTAGGGCGTAATTTAATTTATATTTCGATTTGAATACAAAAGAACATCCTCGGAAGCCCACACCTGAAGATTACACAGAAAAAAATAATCGTAAAAAAGAAAAGAATTGAAGGTTTTCATAAAACGCCCACTAAATGTCTTCTTCCTACAAACGGCACTTTTAGGCGCAAACCCTAGGTGTGTTACGCACGAAGTAAAAATCGTGGGATTCACTTTCCCTGGCAACTTTTCGATACTTACATGTAAGGTAAAGGGAAAGGGAGAGTAATAGAAGAAAAACGATAAATCCCGTCGTTATATAACAGGAGCATCTGTAATGTCGTCCCAATTTTCGGGTGAATCTGATGTCGCTGTCCGAAGATAAAATCGAACTCGGTGTCTCCGATCTGTAAGGTTTCGACTTCACAGTACTAACCGAGATCTAAAAAAGAAAAGAAAATTGATTATTTACATGAAATAATATGTAATTTATTGTAAATAGATGGTTTCTGTTTGCAAGTGAAAGGAAGAAAGTTACTTCAGAAGGGCTAAACACTTTCCAATAATCGAGTGTCGTGCATGATGGTTTTTCCTTATAAGTGAAAAAAAGACTTCTTCCAGTTTCAGCTCTCGTAATTTTCTGTATCGTCTTTGATAAACGATAAAAGTGATTTATCGCTTCAGATAATGAGGCTTCCTGGATCAAAGTTTTAAAGGGAAAGCTCTTCGAAAACCACATGATTAGAGTACGAAGATGCCAATGAAAAATGTGTTTATGAAGACTGAGATTTTAGCATTTCAGCGAGTTTTCGAAAACTAAAAGGTCTTTTCTGTCAAAAAGCAGATTTCTTGAGAATGGATGAACGGATTTTCCAAGTGTTTTGGGGGGAAAAAATCATTGCTTTTGCCAAGATTTGATCGCTTTTTGACTTGTCGCTAACTTCACGAGTCAAATTTTTTTTTTCTGTAACTAATCGACCAAAAAGGAACTTTGCTGAACAAAACACGTTTTGATTTTTTCAAAAAGACAACGGAAGCTTCATTTTGGCTAATAGCCCATGACCGTTGAAATAAAGAGATTCACAGACCACTGATTTTTACCGAGGCTCTTTAAAAATTAGAAATGCTTTTTATTTAAGTACGTTTATTGTTTGAACTTTATGTACCTTGGTCTTTATCAAAATTCACTTTTGGAACAAAAAGAAACTCCCTATGCTGTGTAGGTTACCAATTTATCCAAATCGAAACGATTTTCTCCGAGTAATCGAAGGAAAGCAAGTCTTTTCGAAATTTAAGATCCACTAATTTTATATGGATTTTACCTATATTTGAACAATTAAATGAAGGAAAAAAAAAAAAAAAAAAAAAAAAAAAAGTATTTTGACATCAGAGGTTGGTACGTTTTCTTTCTTTAAAGTTCATACACGTGCACGTCCTTACTCCTTTAGGACATTCTGGTATCAAATTATTCATAAAAATGGACTAAAAATTTCCAAGACAGGGTCGGATAGGCCCACGCTCATCGCGATTTTGACCCTTTTTTGGACACTATGGGGCCCTTTTTAGCTTGATTTTTGATCCTTTTTGGACATTAGGGACCCTTATTATCTTGATTTTTGATCCTTTTTGGACACTAGGGGCCCTTTTAGGAGCGTTTTTGATCTTTTTTGGACACTAGGGGCCCTTTTTAGGAGCGTTTTTGATTTTTTTTGGACATAAGGGGCCTTTTTAACAAGATTATGTTTCTTCGTGACGAAAAGGGCCCCTTTTAGCTTGATTTATAATCCTTTTGGACACTAGGCCTTCTTAACTAGATTTTAATTGATTTTTGACCTTTTTGGGCACTAGGGGCCCTTTTAACCAGATTTTCTTCCTATATTATTAAAAGGACCCTTTTTAGCTTGATCCTACTACCTCTGATCCTTTTTTGGGCACTTAGGGGCCCTTTTTTTAAGCTTTATTTTTTGTCATTTTAAACACTTAGGACCATTTTTATCTCGATTTTTGGACATTAGGGATCCTTTTAGTTAGATTGTTTCCTTTACGACAAAAAAGGCTCTTTTTAGCTTGATTTTCGATCCTTTTTATACACTAGGGGCTATTTTTATCTCGTTTTTTAATCCTTTTTGGTCACTTAGGGGCCCTTTTTAGCCTGATTTTTGATCCTTTTTATACACTAGGGGCCATTTTTACCTAAATTTTTGGACATTAGGGATCCTTTTAGCTAGATTTTTTCCAAATGCTCTTTTAGCTTGATTTTTGATCCTTCTTTTTTTTTTTTTTTTTTTTTTTTTTTTTTTTTTTTTTAAATACGAGTGGCCCTTTATATCTAGATTTCATTCTTGTGCCACAAAATGGCCACTTATATCTTGATTTTTAAGCATTTAAACAATTTTTAAAATAACCAAGGTCAAAAATCACTTTTATTTCGTCCAGGCCATCCAGGGTTTGACTGCTATGCACGTACCTATTCTTAACTTCTCGATCTTTTTCCTTCAATATTTTAACGGCTTTTTTCAAAAAGACAAAAGCGTGAGAAAAGATAGAAAAAGCTTTCTCCCTTTATCGATACGAAAATCTTAATGTCGTCACTATCTTAAGATCCTGAAATGATCACAAGGGGACACTTCACACAACATCCAGACTGTAGCGAAACTTCCCATCCAAAGATTTCCTAGAAAAACGAGCCCATGTTTCGATAACTTTCTACTTAATATGCGTTATATCACATTGATGATTCATGCCCTAACTGTCCCAATTTTGATCCTTAAAATTTCGTGACGTTTTTCTTTTTAACCGGATTATTTCTCAACGTTTTCTCTAAAATGCCACATGCGATCAGGGATAATTTGATCGTTGAACCTTTACAATCTCGTGCATACTTAAAGAAAAATTGCAGACCAAAATGAATACCTATTTTTTAAATGCCATAACAGCACAGTGGAAAGTTCATTGCTATAAAAACACAATTCAGCCCGTAATATGATTCCAAGGATAAAAACCTTCTTTATCTATTAATGGAAGTTTCAGTGATTCATTAAATAAAAGTTTCTTCGGTTTTGTTCCTCAGAATGGAAATCTTGACAGGTTAAAGGTGCCAAAGGATTCCAATAATTCGACAGAGAATTCAACGTTTCTCTCTTTCGTAATGCGCCCCAAAAAGGACTATGTATCAATTTACGACCAAAATCTTATGAATTTTCGATCTAAAAATTTTTTATAGCAGGTTTGGAGCCTTTTCCTACTGATGATAGCTTTTTGAAAAGCATTAGACATCTTTATCTAGGGCAACCTGAAGAAATTTTTCATTTTACGTACCTCAAGGCTTTTAAATTTTTATCTACGAATAGTTGAGTATTTAAATTTTAAAATATGGCTAAAAAGGGTATTTTCTAACAAAAAAAAAAAAAGGTTTAAAATCAGGCAAAATAGGGCTCTTCTTGTCGAAAAGCTGCAAAAAAGGTTGAATATCAGGTTGAAATGGGTCTTTTGTCAAAAATTATGAAAATCCGTCCGAACAGTATCTTTACTTGTAAAAAGGGTCAAAATCGGATTTTAGATGCTCTATTAATTTAAGAGCCTTGGTGTACGCAAAATGAAAATTTTCTTCTGGTCACCCTAGCAAGAACTCAAAAATCGTCTTTTTTTGCATGGAAAGACCATGATGAGAGCAATCAAACGAATTAGGTAATAATTAAATTACAATAAAAGTTCAAGGATGTGAGCTTAATGAAAGGGGTGCTCGCTTTTTAAACCAAATAATAACGATCTTTAGGCCAACTTATGTTTTCCTAGGTTGAACCCTTCTCCGGCCACCTGCCCATTAACTGACCTCTTGTCCTAATTGAAGAACTATAGAATAAAAAGTTTCCGCCATCTGTGACCGACCTGGCTTTCATAAAAAAGCAAAATTGAAAACTTTTTTTTTAACCTATAGGTATCGAGCCAAGTCGGTCAGCACGTGCGAAAATGTGTTTTCAAAATTTCGCTAATTGAACTTTTTTCTCGTGAACTTTCTCTCTTGGATTTTCGTGTGACTATTAATTGTTTTAATGGCGCGTTTAATTAACGCGTTAACAAGGTAATGCACGATTGGATGAGTTTTTAAAACATACGGAAATTATTTTTCCCATGAGGGCATCGAATGTGAATGAATATTTTCATTTAATTGGGAAAGGTGGTATTCAGAGATAGTGGTGGATGGTGGATGAATTCGTACACACAGGGGCGGACTGGCCCGGGGGGGGGTGGAGGATTTGTAACACTTAATTTTAGTTTAAAAAAAAAAAAAAAAAAAAAAACCTCAAAATTAACATTTATGATGCCTAATTTTCGTCCAAAAACCTCAAAATCAACATTTGTAAACCCTAATTTTTGTCCAAAAACCTCAAAATCAACATTTAAAAAGCCTAATTTTCGTCCAAAAACCTCAAAATCAACATTTAAAAAGCCTAATTTTCGTCCAAAAACCTCTAAATCAACATTTATAAAGCCAAAATTTCTTCAAAAACCTCAAAATCAACATTTATAAAGCCAAATTTTCGTCAAAAACCTCAAAGTCAACATTTGTAAACCCTAATTTTTGTCCAAAAACCTCAAAATCAACATTTAAAAAGCCTAAGTTTCGTCCAAAAACCTCAAAATCAACATTTATAAAGCCAAATTTTCGTCAAAAACCTCAAAGTCAACATTTGTAAACCCTAATTTTTGTCCAAAAACCTCAAAATCAATATTTAAAAAGCCTAAGTTTCGTCCAAAAACCTCAAAATCAACTTTTATAAAGCCAAATTTTCGTCAAAAACCTCAAAATCAACATTTGTAAAGCCCAATTTTGGTTAAAAAATCTCAAAATCAACATTTAAAAAGCCTAAGTTTCGTCCAAAAACCTCAAAATCAACTTTTATAAATGCCTAATTTTCGTCAAAATCAACTTTAAATTGGCAATTTTTTATCAAAACCTCCAAATCATGGTTATAAGAGCAAATTTTTTTTTTTTTTGTCAAAAAATCTCAAAATCAACCTTTTAAGTGCAATTTCTTTTGTAAAAAACATCAAAATCAACATTTTAAAACCCAAATTTCCTTTAAAAACCTCAAAATTAACATTCAGAACATTTGGGGGGGGGGAGGTTTGTTCATTTGTTCAAAAGGGGGCGCACTGTGAAAAAGTTTGGGAACCTCTGTTTTTGCTGAATATATTTTTCTAAGAGCCAATTTTCTGTCAAAATTTTCTGCGCCCCCTTAACTGAAAACCCACCCACACCCTAAGGTCCCAGTCCGCCCCTGCGTACACATAAAAGATAAGGACTGTTGCTGAAAGTCGGATTATCGAGTTTCGACTGTAATTACTCGATTTCTATGGTAGAGACGTTTCGTCTGTGATTTATAGAAGAATAAAAGGTCTCCGTGTGTGTTAAAAAATACAATAACCTGTCGCTTCCTTTCACTGGCCTGGTTGATAATGTCAGCCTAATGCCAATTCGTGATGGTCATCGCCCCGATCCGTCTCGGAACAATTTTTTAATCGACTTCAATGATGGAAAAACAAACAAGAAGAAAAAAATCGACTCCTTAATCCCACGATTTAGACATTAAACTCAGAATCGCGGGTGTTCAGACTAGAAAGTCTAACGGGTCCGGAGGCAGATTTGGCTTAAAAGCTCGAGAAAAAAAACCGGTAACTTCCCGGCTTGCCCATTAACATTCAATAGCCGAACGTGGGCTACGGTAAAGAGATTTTCTGGCAAAAAGAAGGTTTTTTTGTGAAGTTCTTCACTACTAGACAATGCTTAATTGAAATTTCTTGTTCATAACGGTGACATTGAAATGGAAAAGCAAATTCGATTGAAGTTCAGGTCAGACCGTGACAAAGGCGATTCGGACGATAAGAAAACATTGCATTGTTCTTGCGCTAAAAACAGCTCACGGAACCCTTCTCCACTCTAATTTGACGTTATCAGCAAATTAGTTTGTAATACCATAAAATTTGGACAAAAAAAAAAGACCTGTACCTACCAAACGATAAAATTCTTGAGTAGATAATTTAATTATTGGTGCGAAGAATGGGTATCTCAAATGTGGCAAAGCGAAGGGTGACCACATAGTAGGCATTATGCGTGATTTTACGCATTTTCAAATATTTTTACACAAAAAGCATTGACCTTATGCATTTCTGGGACGACAAGTCTACATTTCGACCCTTTTTAGGCTAGAAAAGACCTTATTTAGTCAGATTTTGTCCCTATTTGACAAGGGAAGATACTTTTAAGACAGATTTTGAGCTTTTTGACAAGAAAAGATCCTTTTCAGGCAGATTTTGACCCTTTTTTGACAAGAAAAAAACTCTTTTTAGCCAGATTTTTACCCTAGTTGATAAGGGAAGACACTTTTAAGACACATTTTGAGATTATTGACAAGAAAAGACCCTTTTCAGCAAGATTTGGACCCTTTTTGACAAGAACCGATCCTTTTCAGCCATATTTAGACCCTTTATGTCAAGTAAAAACATTTTTTGGACAGACCCTATTTGACAAGAAAAGATCCTTTTCAGCCAGATTTTGACCCTTTTTTACAAGAAAAAAACTCTTTTTAGCCAGATTTTGACCCTAGTTGACAAGTGAAGACACATTTTGAGCTTATTGACAAGAAAAGGCCCTTTTCAGCAAGATTTTGACCCTTTTTGACAAGAAAAAACACTTTTTAGACAGATTTTGACCTTTCTTTACAAGAAACGACCCTTTTCAGCCAAATTTAGACTGTTTCTGACAAGGAAAAACATTTTTTAGACAGACTTTGACCCTTTTTGACAAGAACCGACCCTTTTCAGCCATATTTAGACCCTTTTTTGTCAAGGAAAAACATTTTTTGGACAGACCCTATTTGACAAGAAAAGATCCTATTCAGCCTGATTTTGATCCTATTTTTTATAAGAAAAGACCCTTCTTTGTTAGATTTTGACCTTTTTGGCAAGGGAAGACACTTTTCAGCCAGATTTAGACTAAAAATTGACTAGTCCATTTTCAGCCTGATTTTGAACCTTTTTTCATAAGAAAAGACCCTTTTCTGTTAGATTTTGACCCTTTTGCCAAGGAAACACACTTTTCAGCCAGATTTAGACCCTTTTTGACTAGTCCATTTTAAGCCTGATTTTGAATCTTTTTTCATAAGAAAAGACCCTTTTTAGCTTTATTTCTGAAACTTTTTTATTTTTAAAGAAGACCCTTTTCTGACAGATTTTGACCCATTTTGACAAGGAAAGACACTTTTTGGCCTAATTTTGAACCTTTATTTGACAAGGATATACCCTTTATTTAGTTAGATTTGGTATCTTTTAGACAAGAATAGCCCTTCTTATAATGCTCCACTGCAAAAAGTGCCTTGGTGTACGTAAAATGAAAAATTTCATCCGGTCACCCTAGTGAAAAGTACAAGAGTTTTTCATTCAGCAAATTTTGGATGGAGCCGAAAAATGAAAATTTTCGAGCTAAGGAGGAAAATCGTTTCGAATCTCATGAATTTGATTCGTTATTCTCAATTATTTTATTAGACTACGAGGTCGTTCTGCTTTCATTTCCTTGGGAAGCTCCGAAGCAGTTCGGCTGTCAAAAAATGGTGTTAATTATCTAATGAGACCATAGCCCATTAATAACCTCCTCATTATTTTTTTCAAAGTTATTCTCACGAGAAATCATTTTCGCTCGAATTGAACAAATTTAATGATCGTCAAAATCTAGAAAATCTCTTCATTTTTTTGTTTTAACTGTTTTCTTAATGATTGTGATTTCAAATCTTCTTTACGGTGCCAGGAGCTCGTGACCTCTCGTCAACCCTAGTAATTAGCCATTCAACCGTACCAAAAAAATTACCGACTAAAAAAGTCACCTAAAAACGGATTTTACGTTGACAAAACTGTTCCGTTCAAAATGATTCGAAAAGGTTTAAAATAATGGAATTTCCAGAGTTTACTGATCTCTATGGATTTCGTCGAGTCAGTAGGGTGAATACAGGAGTGGAATGTGAGCTTTTTGAGCCAAAAAACCGATAACTTCCCACACAATCTATCGTTTTCTCAGAATATAAAAACACTGAGTCATATAAAAATATTATTTTTTAAAGAAAAATCTAAAAAAATCACTTCCATGAGTCAGTTTTCATGCAAATCATTTCTTTTTCACAAAAAATAGCGATATTCAGATTCATTTTCCTGGTCGCTAGAGCTAAAAATTTATTGAACTTCATTGGTTTTTCTGCAATATCTTTGGTTCTAATTTTTACACGCGGCAAAAAAAGTTTGTTTTTCGCACTTTTTAAGAGTATTTTCGCTCATCGAAACTGACTTCAGGTCCTCGCCACAAAAAAACATGGGAAAATCGTTGTTTTGTTTGAAATTCTTTACATAAAAATACTCATTTATTTGCTGTGGGTGCAGTAAAATAGGTTCTCACCCTGAAAAACGTTGGAAACGATATTTTGGGCGAAATATAAAAAAAAAAAAAAAAAAAAAATGTTCAAAAGATGCAATTTTTGCCACGGTACAACCCTTTCAGACTGGGTCGGATAGAGAAGGGTCTCCCTATTTGTTAAGGTGACACCAATTGAGAATATAGACCAACAGATTCCTTAAGTACCAAACTATTAGAAAAAGCCCAAAGGTTACCTCTTGTGGTTAAAAAGACAGTTAAGTCAAAGAAATATTATAATCAGACCCTCTTTGTGCATATGGTTTCACGCTTGACTGCTCAAACGGAATAAAGGATTCCATTTCTTATGGGCTCCTCTTAACGGCCTTAATCCAATAGATTGCCCGTTGAAGGTCATAAATTTTTGTGTACACAAGAGGTTAAAAAAAATAAACAGTTTACGGTTCAATTAGCAACTAAAGCAAAAAAATTTTATTGTCCTTAATTAAAGACGGGAACAAATAAAGCACAATGCCGTTTGAATTTTTTCTCTACGATGAAAAATAGATTTTTAATGATTTTTTGAAATAATGGAAATTTGACGCTTTGATACCACGCTGATAACAGGCAGGTCCTCCCGCGTCATAGCATCCCAAGCTATTGAGACCGCATCATTATTTAAAAATTAAAACCGGGGGAACCTCCTCGTCGGTTACCTATATAAATAAATAAATAAAAACGCATTTATTACACCAAAGGCGTAGAGCCAATGTAAAAACCTCGCGTATTCAGTTGAAAAATAGAAATAATATATGTAATAGAATAGAAGAATAGTTTGTTGAAGGGGACGAACTTCTTTTTGGACGTTTTTTAGACTTATTGTCGTTTTCGACTCTAGACGTAGACTAACTTTGGGGGAAGGGGAAAGACTATTTAAACCTAAAACTAAAGGGGAAGTGAGGGAGGGGAATTTTACCTAAAACTACCTTTTTTTCTAAATCTTAATCCTACTTTTGTCGGCATTCACACAATGGACCGGACACTTTATTTTATTGCTTTACAGTTATTTTCTTTTGAGTTTTTTGGCCTCCTCGGTTGAGAACTCATGTCCAGCTTCTCAATTTTATTGAAATTAAAACATAACTATGACAAGTTGTAAATGATGGCCGAGAGGAAGGCGCACATGCGACAATACGAAACGTGGTTAACCTGACGCTAATGTAGCCACGAGGGGAACCATAGACACACAAAGGTCTCATGACGTCACACCCCCAAAATGCTATTTTTTGAAACCTCCCAGAAATTACGAAATAATTAATTAAATTAAAAATTAATTATTGAATATTTGAAGTTTTCAACATTTTAAATGCTTATTTTTAGACCTACTTTATCGGAAAAATAGGTTTGTTTAAGAACTTTTTGACCCACTTTAGTTGCTAATTGAAGTTACGGAAGGTCGATACCGTTGTTTTGGGTCAAAAAACGTAGAAGTCATCGATTTTTAAAAAAATACTGTAGGAATTTAAAGTACTCATAAAACTGTTGGCCCATTCATTCCAAATAAAGATGAATCGACCGTATTGTCGGAGAAAGTCGACGTCACGCTCTTGAATTTCGGGTGCACCGTGTGTTTTTATAATTAAGAATCCATTAGTAGGTGATAGCCGACGTCCTTGACGGTTCAATTTTCGATTTGGACCTATTTAGGGCAACGAACTTCATTAGTCTTTAGGTGCATTGATCTGCCAAAGAATAGGACTTACGGAATCCCTAATAGATAAGCTTGAAATGATCTTCAAAGGATAAGGCACGCTATTTCTTTCTCTTTTGTCCTCCCTATGGGATTTTCGTCCAAAAAATTGTGTGAGCCGTGAGTCAATAGCTTAGTTTGTATTCGTAAGGCGACAAAAGGAATCTTTTGTATACGTAAGACCTCACGATATCCAACAAAAAGCTTTTAAACTTAACAAAGACGTCGAAAGTAACAACCTTGATGGTTTTATACTCAAATTTATACATGATTCGAACCATAAAGCTCTGATTGCAAATCTTCAAGAGAAAAAAAAATCAAAAAAATAATATCTATATATTTTTTAATGAAAATTAACGTTTTCCTGATGTGGGAAAAAAGTGAACCAGTTGGACTTGAATGTCGTATCTTATTTCAAGTTGATTGGGGCCAAAACCCACATTTGTCGGCTAAAAAAAAAAAAACTTCGAGGTTTTGCCCATAAAAATGTTCAAAACGAATGTTTTTTTCTCAGGTGGTTCTTTAAAATTCAGTCGAAGTAGGGCAGATGTTCTATCAAGAGACGTTTCCATACTACCAGGAAGAGTTTGATCTCAGAGTGTGGCTTAATGAAACGTAATATGGACATTGCAAAACGTGGGAATGGGTTGGCGTATAATTTACTCGGGACTTTTAATTATCCGTGGAGCGAACTGCGAAGACTCCTAACTACAGTAATTAGTTCATGGAGCGATGGAGAAAAGTAAACGTTTTCACTGTTACTGAACCGATTTCTTTGTCTTCGACGTATGCTTGACTAATTACCCAAACGGTTGAGAAAGTGTCGTTTAATTAGAGGGATTTTCTTTGCGTGTTTATGGTTGAAATCTCTAAGTTAGCAAGTGGTCTGGTAAGTGTCTATGATGGCTACAATGGGCCTAAAAATTTACTTAAAGAAACTTGACATTTTGATCCAAATGATGGGATATTCGGAAGTGCCAATGGGTTCTAAACGCTTTCATTTGGGATATTCTTCAGGTTGTTGACTTTCAATAGGAGGCACACTAAAATTTGGAGATATCAATACCTGGGTCAAGCTTTGCCTCATTTGCATTGAATCAGTGATGTTTGGACACGTAGGTATCCAATATTAGGATGCTAATATACCTATGTAGACACAAATCACAATTTATCCCGATTATATTTCTCGGGTCAATTGTGATTGCAAAAATTCGATCAAGGAGCTATACGAAAATAACTTTTGCCTCCTTGAGTGGATTTGCCATATTTGCCTACTTGTGCAACTTTTGGACGTGTCGAATTCTAATATCTTTTCTTCATGCCACCAATTTTCGTCTATGCTTTCTTAATCCGTTAAATTTGAGTAATTTTAGGGATTTTAACGTTGCATAAGACCGCTCCACAAAATACCGAATAGGCGGTAAATGTCAAATAGTGCACGAATTATCACATTTGATTTTTGAGGTTTGCGAACCGCAATTGCTTACTTTATCCTTGGCAACGAAATCGACTTTGAACTTCATGACCCAATGTGTTCCTGGTTTTTAGTCCGATTTGCTCATGATAATGTAATCGTTTTCACCTTCATTGAACAAGCAAGATTTTTGATCCATTTGCAATCATTACACAATTAATTGCTGTGAAAAAAAGTGTTCACAGGTGCGTAATTTCTCATGTTATTCAATTGGACCGTGCTATTTGATTTATAAAATATTCATACCTTTGAATCCCATGAGCTTTTTCTTTTTCCGTTGTTGTTGTTTTCCATGCTTGATATAGGAGGCATTGTTTTTCTCGTATAATTAGCTTTTTTCAAGAGTCGTAATCCATTGCACTCGACAGACAACTCCCGACTGACAGCCGCTTAGCCGAAAGTAGGCTTCTCGGGTTCCCCCTCCGAGCACCACAAGAAAGTCGCGTTCGTCTTAAGGCGTTCCAAGACTCCGGAGGCGTCTGTGCGATATCCAAACCTGAAATTCGAACGGGAAAAGAAATAAATAAATAAAAATTGCACCTAACGAAGAAAGAATTTCTCTTTTATAAACACTGATGTTAGATACACGGAGATGGCATCAAAAAATAGGTAGCTATCTACTATCTACAGTCTGTTTTCATGCTGTCTCAAAACAAGAACTAATCAGTAATCACTATACCAATAATGAATAACTATCAAACCATCTTGAGAACCACTGAACCGATTTTCAAAGTTTTTTTTTACTTGTAAATTTTGTATTCATGGCAAGCGTGATTTTTTTTTTATCAGTACCGCACTAGTAAAGTCACATTCCCGCACTGGTGCGGTAAAGTCGCATTCCCGCACCGGTGCGGCAAAGTCGCATTCCCGCACCGGTGCGGCAAAGTCGCATTCCCGCACCGGTGCGGCAAAGTCGCATTCCCGCACTGGTGCGGTAAAGTACCAGTGCGGCAAAGTCTCATTCTCGCACTAGTGCGGTGAAGTCCCATTCCTGTAATGATGCCTTCAACTACCTCCAATTCCCGCACTATAGTGCGGTAAAGTCCCATTCCCCCAAATAAGCACGTTTATTACCCCCCCCCCACCGTTAGTTTTTGAATTTAATCCTCCCATCTCATAAAACTTCTGCATTCCTTGTCCAAAAATCAAAACCAGTCGTCTGTTGGTAGGTAATCACTAATCAGCGAATCTTTCATGGAAGAACGGAAGGAAGAAAAAAAAAAAAAAAAAAAAAAAAAAAAAAAGGAGGAAGGAAGCTTACAGAGTGAAAATGAAGAATCTTTCGTTCGTAAAAAGACACAAAAGAGGTCCTAAAATAATGAGCGAACTTAAAAACTTTCGCGAGGGGCATTTTAGAACCGGGCAGACGGATTAACTGCTTTTTTTATTGGATGAGGTAAGTTATTAACTCCGCTTGGTAATTGACTCCTGCCTTGTATTACGTTTCCCGTTATAAGATCCGGTGACCCTTGTACTACTTAGTCGAGTCACTTCTTTTATGACAAATTGAAAAAAATTGATTTTAAACGTCACTTTTTTAAAAACCTATCGTTCGATGATTGAATTTTTCTCAGGGAGCATCTAATTGGAAGTTATGACAGCGGATAATTCCTTATCGGATGGTTTATCGTCATCGAAACGTTTAAAAAAGTTTGCTTGTTAGTGTCGGCACAAAAGCTTTCGAAACCAAGGGACATTTTCACTTTGGGAATATCAGATTTTGTCACGGGCAATGAAATAATTACGTCGAAAACTTTGATTTTAGAATTGCAGAAAAGGAAAAGGTAAGTTGTAAAATGTCATCTTGATCTCGTTCTTAATTTCATGCCGTTTATAGAGCGGCTGTTCCAGTTTTTAAGAAAAAACTCCCCCGCGGAGAAAGTCGACTTTTTGACTCTCAAATACGAGTTAAATATGGATAAACTAATAAGTTCTTAATAAATAATGTTCTTAATTAATTTTAACATGGCGTTGTGGATTTGATCGCTTCTTTAGGACCCTAAGCTTTTTTTAACAACAACAAAAAATTGAAGTTTTTTGATTGCATGTAAAAACTTGTCCAGTGGACCGATTTTAGCAAACTTTTTTTTAATCAACGGAGAATTTTGTCTTCTTTAAATCACTACTAATGTGTTTTCCACAAAATAGGCCCCGTTTTCGAGTTATACGCAGAAAATAGAAAAAAGTCACGGTTTTTCGGCTGCCATAAGTTGTGCCGGGACCGCATTTATTGGCACTTTTCAAAAGAAATGTTATTGGGACCGAAATGGACCATTTAAAACTATAAAATCTTATGCAGAATAGGGCCCTTCAAACTGCTCAGTAAACTGGACTACTTCAAAAGGATCTGGGAACCGTCAACCGGTAGCGGCAGTAGGAAAAGGTCGAGCTGCTCTCTGTTGCCTTTTTTGATAACTAAAGAATATTAAATTTTTTTGATATTTCAAGTTCAATGAGTAAAAAATAAATTGTTTATGTAAAAACACATCCATATATGACTTTTCAGCTCATGTATTATTTTTTCATTGTTTTTACTCCCATTGTTTCTAAATGTCCAATATTTCAGTCCACCTCAAATCTAAAATGTGGAGTAAAAAAACGATTTTCTTCATAATATTATGTAAGTTTATTTTGTTTGATTGGTGCATAAAATGTTTATTTTATAGGTGTTTTTTATAACGTTGAGTGTGCTCGTTTCTCCAAGTCGATAAGAAAGAAGAAACCTCAAATGCCTCATTTTTATGGATATGATGGTCGCATGATGCCAGTTAATATGGAAAGTATAAATTCTCATATAGCGCAAGTGTTGCCGTTTCCTTTTTGCCCTTATGGGATGCAGAATTTCGCTCCGTATGGAATGCCTTGGGGAAATATGGGCCTGAATCCTCGCTATATTGAGTCTTTGACGCAGAATCCACAATTGAGGAATATGATGAAAAATAAATTTGGGGATGTTGAGTCTGAGGAGTGGGAGAGCGAAGAAAATTTTGAAATCGAGAAGCCGAGGAAGGACAAAGTTGTCTGCGAGTTGACTCAAGCATGCGACAAAATCGCCGCCCTGTGCCCCGAAGTCGAAACAAAAAATATGACCGATCCAAACGAAAAAGAGCAGCTTAAGTCCCTTTTAAGAGATTTCGTCATAAAATACAATGCAATCAAAAACAAAAATTCAAAAATCTGCATTAAAAAACAAAAAGACGAAGATGATGAGGAATTGGACGAAATGTCAGAAGAAGTGGAAAACTGTAAGCTGGAAGATTGGAGGACTTCAGATGAAGGAAAAAACAAAAGAAATGGAAAATCTAGGCTTGTTTTTATTGGAAAATCAAGAAATAATGTTACAATTAATAAAAATTAATTAATTTTTTTTTTCATACTTATCCTACTTACCACTAAATCATCCTTTTAATCTTTGACTTAATCTCCTACCTGGCAGGTAATTATTTTCGCTCTTTTTACTACCGTACAAAAAGGGTGGTGGTGGATAGTCTAGGCGATGGTGATAAGTGAGTGGTAGAAGGTTATGAGGAAAAGGTTATGGGAGGAGGTGGTTAGGGGGTGGTGTAAGTGGAGAAGTCTGAAGAGCCCCTTTTTGAAAAAAAAATCGAGTTATGAGCTTCCTCCAGCACTTATAGAGATTCTTTTTATTTATAATCTATTATTTACAATTTAAGAAATTTAATAGTTATCCAGTCTTTAGGTGATGTAGAGGAACGGAGTGAATTTTCGCTTCTCCTTAAGTTATCCCAAAGAGCACAGCTCACGTATCATCAAACCATCCTTGCTTCGCTAACACATTGCACATCGCATTATTCATACTCGTCAAAGCATAACTTTTTCCCGGAACAGAAATCGCTAATTTACGCGACTTCCGCACTCTGTGGTTGCTCTCAACTATCCTTTCTACTTTATAAGTGTTATATCTAGAAAAAAATTAAATAAACAAAAAGAATCATAATTTTTTTACCTGATAGTTGTCTCAGGTTGTACTAACTGAAGACACATTGCTATTGAGTCATAAAAATTTACGGACGACAATAAAAACAATTCTGGCGTCGCATTTATATTGAATTCAACTTCAGATTTAACAAAAGGCAAATTCAAACTTATTTTTCCTTCAAATGCCAATCCAGCTCTAAAAAAACGTTAAAAAGATTCAACAAAAAAGGGTCTCAAACGTACTTATTTTGGACTAAAGTTTTACTCGTTTTGTGCCATAAACTAATCTCAGTTTGGCCAGAAAGATCAACTGAAGCTCCAGAAGAAAATAAAATATCAACGGTGTGTCCTATTGAAAGGGGTATTTCAATTTCATCGTTATCTAAGAGCACCAATGCCTTAAAAATAGGTTGATTAATAAAATTGATATTTTGGGCTTTTACCTGATATGCAGGTGTCAAAGTTGAGGCTGTACCGGAGAAAACGTGGCCCATCAATTCCCCATTTCCATTAAAGAAAACCAATGGCCTTAAACTAACGTCTAGAACTTTCAGCTGCATCCCTGCTGTGGATGTCTCACCAGAATCTTCGCCTCCAGACATCAAAGAAGACAAACCCCTTGAATAAAGTCCAAACTGAAAAAAAAAATTAATTTTTTATTTATTTATTTATTTTTTTTTTAAATTTAATTTTACAGAAAAAGCGGTTGAGTTGTATTCTTCAGTGAAGACATCAACGTTGACGATTCCGCTCTTGAGGACACCGCTTACGATCTCTTGAGTTGTCGAAAGTCGTCCTCCATTCATATAATCTCGATGAAATTTGGTTGAAAAACCAGAAAGTGCCCAAGCATCGTAATTATTTCTTTTATTTCCATTAAGAAAATCGAAGACTTTCTTCTTCAGCCCTTTATGTCTAAAAATAAAAGTTTATGATAAATTATATCAAGTATTGGGCATTACTTGTCATATAACTGCTCAAGAGAGACAAGCAAATATTGGCGAAGTTCACGGCTGACGTCATCATGCTTTAAAACTGACAATATTTTGGGTAGAATGGAATCATCGCTGACTTTTGTCAGAAGCATATCAAGAGCGATGACTCTGGCAGTGCTGTCATATGTCGAATTCGCCAAATAGACTTCTTCTGCCAAATCGAAAACTTCTTTGGTCCAAAATTTGGAATCGATTTTTTGTAAAGCGTTCATTATTTCTACAATAACTCTATACAAAAAAAGTAAATATTTTTGTTTAAATATTTGAATACCCTTTTTTGTAAATTTGTTTGAACAATAAAAGACTGTGGATTGTCTGCGGTATTGGGATGTTTACATATGCCCTTAAGTAAATTTTATGACAGTCAACATCATCGTCCTCACATCGGCTGATTTGATCGTTCAAAAATCCCAAAACTCTTTGTATCCTCTAAAATAAAATAATAAATAATTTTTTTTTTTTTTTTTTTTTTTACGTTTTCGTTGTCTTTTTCAAGAGGATTTTGCTGCACATAACGGTAAACAATTGCAGGAACTGTGAGTACGATTGTTTGCCAAACTTTTACATTTGCATGGCGATTTTTAGAAATTTCAAACAAATCTAAAAAAATTAATTAAATTTTTTTTCTCATGAGCAAATTTTCTTACCTTCAATTATGAATAATGGAGGTTTTGGGTTTAGCGACAACGCCCATAAATAACGGTCACAAAGGTCGGCATCGGTTTCGCTCGATTCAATTTTTAAAAATTCCATGGCCGCTTTATGAGTTGCTTGAGTACTTGTTGAGCCGAGTATGTCTAAAATTTGTTCTCTGCAATATTCTATTTTTAAGTTTTCCAAATAATAAAGAACTTACATGACTTCTCTTTTGGTCTTTTTGTTTCTCAAAATGTCCAATATTTCACCTGCCGTGGCCTTTTGGGCTGCTCTGATGCCTTTGAGAAGCATCCAGGCAGACTTTGAGGTTCCGATACCTTCCAACATCGTCTTACGGTGGCTTTTTATGAAGTCAAATAACTGAAAATAAATAGGTAAGTGACTTGACAGAATATTTAAAATTTCTCAATTTTATTACCTTCACATTTTTCTCTTCGCTCAAAATTTTGCTTGATTTAAAATCTTGTTTTTCAAATTTAACACCCAATTCTTTTTTAATCTGGCTTAAATCTGATGACTTTTCTGTAATTTTGTTATCTAAAAATAAAATGCCGATTAGTTCTTTCCGTTTTGATAAACGTTATGTAACAAACCGATCATTTTAAGTTCAGTTTTTGTGACGATTTTTAGTTCCATTAAAGGGTTCCACGTGCTCAACAATTTTCGCTCTTCTTCGCCGATGATGTGCGAAACGAGGCCTTTCTCCAAGGCGATTTCACTGTAAATTTTAGAGTCGACTTTCATCCCCCAAAGCTTAAAAAATAAAATGAAATTTTGGTCAGAAAAATATAAATATTTACTCTGCTTTTTAGGTCTTTTTTGCCATCCCATTGGCATTCGGTTTTTTTCTTCGTGATGTGGCTTCCGATCATTTTGTAATCGGCTGTGCATAATCCGCTAGAGTCGGTTTCTTGGAAGACTCCATTTGATTGCTTAAACTAAATAAATAAAAATTTAAAAAAAATTATTATTTAATTAAGACCAGACCTGAAGAAGACTCGCGATGCCTTTTTTGAGAGCGGAAATTGAAGAATCGTCATCTGAAGCAAAATGGACATTTTTGACATCTTCAGCGGCAAATTCGACTAAAAATGGATGATTTTTGAGTTTTTCAAGTTTCGATTCATGTTTTAAGAATCCATCGGAGGATTGCGATTTTTTCGATTGGACATAAAGTTGAAGTTCGTTGAGCTAAAAAGAAAATTTTAAAATTTAACAAAAAAAATTCCATGCTTATTACCGTGAAAAGGAAAAGGTTTCCGTTGATCTTTTCGGCCCTAAGCTTTCCATCGATTTTGTAGCCGACCGATTTGGGCGAGTCGTCGAAAAGCGAGACGGACTGCGAAAAGTCGTAGACGCCTCCTAGTTCGATCTGGAGCGACGGCGTGACCGCTAAGAGGAAAATTAGAAAAACGGACATGCTAAGACATTGAATGGATTTTAGTGACTGGGCACCGGGAGGGTCATCAACTGATAACCCGCAAGGCAGAGAGACCTTCAAGGTCGCCGACCTTCTTCAGGCCCCCACCACACAAAACATTAACTGGAGGGGAAATCCACAATTGATTTCAATCATTTTAATCCCTAAAACAAAGTACAATGCACAATTTTTGACCCTCCTTATAAACAAAATTAAGAAATATATAAAAACTGAACCCACAAACCCACTTCCGTTATGTAGAACGTTATAATTACATAATATGTAATTTAAAAATAAATTATTACTTATAAACCAATTTCATAAAAGATCTACTTAACTTTTTCAAAAAGATGTGACTCAGGACAGGAATGATCCTGAAAGTTGTTAATTCAAAATTCAAATGTAGTGTTACCACCATAATTACCTGATTTGATGTTAGATTTTAACCACAAATTTTTGAGTAAAAGTACAAATAAAAGCGAAATTTCGTGATATCACTTTTAAAAAACGGTTTAAACTTAACTACATTTAAGGATAAAGAAATTTCGGAGGGGCCCCCCATTTTGTTGAAAAACACAGGAGCGAATTTAATGTTTTGACTTTTGTTTATTTCTAATAAAAGTCTTGATTGGACATCCAAAGTTTTACTAAATAAGCAAATCTAGAAGTGTAATGGCACAGCAATCGCTTTAAATATACTAAAATGCATGTAAATTTCGAAGGGGCCCCCTTAGGTGGTCGAATTTTCAATCTTCCACAAAGGCAAAACTTTATATTTTGTTTTTTTGCAAAGATTGATCGATTAAAAGTTTGCAAAAATGCAAATTTAATGCTATTTTTGAAATAATTTGTCATTTAGATTTTGTGTTGGCATGACTGGTTTGGTCCAGGTTTTGTTCAGTGTTCACTTTTCAATGGTATTTTATTTGTGTTCTGAAGGCGTAATTATGTAAAAGTTCAAAGGAAATAATTCAAATAAATATTTGTGGGTTTGTGATGTGTTTATTTTGTGACGCTACACGATGTCGGACTGATGGTTTAAATGTACGGAAGTAAAGGGTTTATCCGTTGCGGAGAATCCGAATAATGGCGAAAAGGAGCGTTGAAGTTCAAGTTTTAGATAGCGACTTCTCCGTTTTATTGCGTGAATCTGTTACCTATGAGTTTAAAATGGAATCGAGGTCGAAATCTAGATTCCGCAATTTCGTGATGCTCTGCATGCTCTTGGCGTTGACCGGGATCGTTTATTTTAGCTACTTCTGTTCGGACAAGTACTGCACGATGAGGCCACAGAAGCCGGCCTGGGATTGGGAAAGAAATACCGTTCAGGATAACTTGGGAAAGCCGTTAAGCCTTCATTCGAGTCCATTCAATACTAAAACGTCGAATCCTGGATTGAGTTATGATGATGTCCTTAATGAGAACTTCCAGTTCGATATGAACGCACATGACGTCATGGTTTTTTTGCACATTCAGAAGACGGGAGGGACTTCGTTTGGGAAGCATCTTGTGCTTGACCTTGACCTTCAGAAGCCATGCACTTGCCAGAGGAAGAGGAAACGCTGCTATTGCTTTCGACCCAACAGAAACGAAAATTGGCTCTTTAGCAGATATTCGACTGGATGGAAGTGTGGACTGCATGCCGACTGGACAGAACTAACTAGCTGCGTCGATGCAGAATTCGACAAAAATGAAGGGGACTCTGTCAAAAGAAGGTGGGTAATAGAGATGGGTGATTAGCAGCTATAATAGCTTTTGATTGGCCATCAGCAGATGCAATAGCACTTGATTGGCCATTAGCAGATGCAAATAGCACTTGCTGGGTGATCTCCAGCTGTAATGGCACTTGGTCCCCATCAGCAGATGCAATAGCACTTGGTTGGCCATTACAGGTGCAATAGCACTTGATTGGCCATTAGCAGATGCAATAGCACTAGCTGGGAGATCAGCAGATGCAAATAGCACTTGCTGGGTGATCTGCAGCTGTAATAGCACTTGGTCACCATTAGCAGATGCAATAGCACTTGGTTGGCCTTCAGCAGATGCAATAGCACTTGGTTGGCCTTCTGCAGATGCAATAGCACTTGGTTGGCCATTACAGGTGCAATAGCACTAGCTGGGAGATCAGCAGAAGGTGCAGCACATGCTGGGTGATCTGCAGCTGCAATAGCACTTGCTGGGTGATCTGCAGCTGTAATAGCACTTGTTCGCCATCAGCAGATGCAATAGCACTTGGTCGCCATCAGCAGATGCAATAGTACTTAGTTGGCCTTCAGCAGATGCAATAGCACTTGGTTGGCCATTACAGGTGCAATAGCACTAGCTGGGAGATCAGCAGAAGCTGTAGCACTTGATGGGTGATCTGCTGATGTAATAGCCTGCTGGGACCTAAGTAGATGTGATAGCATCTGCCAGGAGATAAGCAGACGTGATTGGACCTGCTGGAAGTCAGCAGACGCAATACCTAGCACTTGCTGGGAGATCAGCAGAAGCAATAGCTGGTCAATCTGGAGATGCTATAGCACCTGCTGGGAGATCTCCAGACACTACAACAAGTTTTGGCCAATCAGCAGGCCAAATATAACCTTATAAGTTATAAGCGATCAGGGAATGTGATAGCACTTGCTGGGTGATAGGAGACTTGATACTATTAAGTACTCAGAGCTGACTGGGCAGTTTTCAGCAGAGAGATGACATGTGCTAAGTAGCTTGCTTGTGAGCTACAGCACCAATATGGACAGTTCTGCCACACAGTCACTTTCTGCTCCTCAAAGCAATGAGTTTGAAATTTTATGCTGAATGGAGCACACATTTCACTCAGCCAAAGCATTGGATGTCCTCTAATTATTGCTTCGCTCTTACAGGTATTTCTACATAACTTTACTGCGGGAACCGATTTCGCGATATTTATCCGAATTCCGTCATGTGCAAAGAGGAGCGACTTGGAAACACGCACGTCATTGGTGCGGAGGGCGTGAAGCAAGCGAAAGCGAATTGCCACTCTGCTACCAAGGCGAATCATGGACCGATGTGACCCTCGATGAATTCATGAGCTGCCCTTACAACCTCGCTCACAACAGGTAATAAATCCACACAAAAGAAATTTATTTATCTCAATTTATAGGCAAACAAGAATGATGGCAGACCTAGCACTCGTCGGCTGCTACAACATGTCTTACATGACACCTTTAGAGCGAAACCGAGTAATGCTGGCAAGCGCCAAACGAAATCTCGCCGCCATGGCCTTCTTCGCTTTAACAGAATATCAAAAAGTAACCAAAAACCTCAAAGAAAAAGAACCTTAACCAATTTTTTTGTAGATTGGGCAGTATGTTTTTGAAGAAACATTCAATTTGAGATTCGGCGTCCCTTTTGAGCAACACAATGCAACTTTGTCAAGCTCAACCTTATCAACATTATCAACGCAGCAATTAGCCAAAATCAGAGAACTCAACGCTTTAGATCTCGAACTTTACGAATTCGCCAAAACCCTCATGTACAAGTATGTCAACACCCAATTTATGATGTGAGCATCAATTTTTTTTCTTTTAGGAGATTCAACAAGCTAAAATCACGAGACCCACAATTCGAAGAGAGATTCGCACACCTTGGCAAATTGCCGGGAAGGACAGAGTTCAATTGGGATCAGGCCATTGAGGATGTAACTTATTCAACTAATACCTAAATATTAATAACTGGGAGGGAGAAAAAAATATCCCATTTTATGCAATTTTTCCCTCAAAAGTTTCTTTAGCCAGGGAAATCTCCAGAGTTCAGCATAGCCAAGTTTATTCTGAATTCCTTGCAAATCCCTGAATGAAAGGTTTCAATTGCAAATATTTCAGAAACGGCTCATCCGAATTTAACATTTTTAGGAAATACGATTTCCTATTTTGTAATTCTTTTGTTGCCAGATTTCAGTTCTATTAGCAAAGTAGTTTTTCAGTTTATAAAAAGTGGATATTTTTGTGAGATAACTTTAAATGAGAAATTGGTGTTTTCTAATTTTGGTCCCTAGAATTTGATCTCCAATTATTTTTAATTCTGATGAGGATCCTTAGAAGAAAAATGGCTTTTGCTCAAAATCTAAGCCGAAAGCTTTAATCGCACTTTTTTTGACATCGTGATATCGAAACAAAAGTCGAAATTTAGAAAGAACAAAATATTTTCATGTTTTCTCTATCCAAAAGTCAGTCTTCCTGTGATTTTATTTATTTATTTAATAATTTGAGACAATAATGAACCATCCAAAAACTCAATATCATTGACGTAAGTGTGTTTTTGTATATTAGTGTTAGTTTTTACCATAAAAAGTGCCATTTTTGCGGCATCGGGAGGACTTAGTACAAAAATTCTTTATTTTTCTGATCTCCCAAGCACATTTTTTTTACCACTCGCATTTTTTGTTCATTGAGACTGTTCTTTTTAATTTTTTTGTTTTAACCAAAGAAAAATAGTTTAAGACCTTCATATGGTGTAAATATTAGGGGAGAGTTTAGTAATAATCTTAATCATTAGAATTTAAGTGTTTAAATTTTTTTTGTAATAACCGTGATTGTCTCAAAACTCAAAAAAAGATCTGTTTTTACATTAAGAGATGTACATACAATATTATACTTAGTTTATAATTTAAATGTAAATACAATTTTTTTAAACAAAGTTTATGAAAAATACCTCAAAAGTTTAAATATTTAATTTTTCGGGGAGAGAGATGGAAGAACGAGCGATGAAAAAGGCAGCGACGAGTCCGCTGAGTTGAAGTTTTTCGTTCGTGCCGACGGAAAGTCGATGTTCGATGTCGGCGATTTTGATGAGCAATTCGATCAAGACTTCGGGTGGGAATTCGACTGAAAAATTCAATGAAAAAAAGACTTTTATTTAAGACTTACTTCGGTGAATGTAGTCGTGGACTTGATGGAGGATGTCGACTAAAGCAAGACCTTTGTTGATCTGCAGCTCATGAATCACTAGCGAAGAAACAAAAATCAACATTTTAGTCCAGTCAATCTAAGCCCGAAAAGGGCAAATAAAAGAGAGAAAAAAAAAAAGGTATTTTGTTTATCTACGGAAATTTGTAGGGGTAGGTCCCCTGATTAACCACAAAAAAGTCCCCTACCGAAACCCGTGAGGATTGGCGTCAGGAGCGTTTTTAAGGTGATTTTTTTTCTTTTTTTATGCAATATCTCGAAAACCAATAGTCGTAGGCGAAATAATTTTTAGTACAAAATTGAAGATAATTAAATTTGCTATATTTTTGAGCTAATATGATTTTTTCGTAGGATCAAACATTTCTGAGCTACGAGGTCACAAAGAAACCGGGGTTTCTATTTTGACCTCTAAAGGACAGAAGACGTCATCTAATCAAAAAAGTGTACTTAATAAAAGTTGTAGAGAATTCAATTACCTTTAAAAAACGACTCTCAAAAAGCAATTAACGGTCAATAGGCAAGGGTGGGGGTAAATTTCATCCAAAAATTGAAATTTCAAAAAATTTTATAAAAACAAAATTAAAGCCTATAAAATTTGCTGAAAATTAGATTTAATAAGATTTTTTGTAACCCCAACCGTTCCTGAGCTAAGAGGCGACAAAAAAGCGGGATTTTTGAGTTTTTCCTATGAAAAAAATCAGATTATAGAATAGTCGGAAAAAATTAAGGAAGGGTATATCCTATCAAAAAAATGTACTAAGTAAACGTTGTAGAGAATTCAATTTCCATTTAAAATCAACTATCGCGAAGCAATTAACGATCAATAGGACGAAGCAGGGGAGGGGGTAAATTTCAAAAAATTTAAAAGAAGTTTCATTCAATAAAATTCAAATTTCGAAAAATTGTATAAATACAAAATTAAAGAGTATTAAATTTGGTACAAATTTGACCTAGAAAGATTTTTTGTTGGACCAAACGTATCATAGCTACGAGGCGACAGGTCCTTCTGGGGTTAAAAGTGTTTTTTTTTAATTTACCCCCACCCCTGCCTATTGATCGTTAATTACTTTTTAAGAGTTGGTTTTTAAAGATAATTGAATTCTCTACAACTTTTATTAAGTACACTTTTTTGATTAGATGACGTGTTCTGTCCTTTAGAGGTCAAAATAAAAACCCCGGTTTTTTTGCGACCTCGTAGCTCAGAAACGTTTGGTCCTACGAAAAAATCATATTAGCTCAAAATTATAGCAAATTTAATTATCTTTAATTTTGTACTAAAAAATATTTCGCCTACGACAAACGGTTTTCGAGATATTGCAGAAAAAACGAAAAAAAAAAAAAAAAAAAAAAGACTGGACTATTTCGGGATTTTAATGAATACTGACTATTATAGGCGGTGCAGAAATCAGAATTGAGAAGCCAGTTGAGGATGTTGGAAACATCTTTTTTGGTCGGGTGTCCAACACAAGTGTAAACATTGTCGACATCAACCAATGGAAATGCAGTGGCAGCACTTTGAAGAATATTTATCACTTTCCTCATATCTCCGCCAGAAAGTTCAATTAACGCTTTTTTCCCATCATCAGTCGCTTTGATTCTTTAAAAAAATAAAATAAAATTTAAAAATTTTAAGAATTACTTTTCTTGTTCTATGACGAAATCCAATCGTGGGATGATCTGTTTTGAGTCGAGCGGCCCGAACCTGAATCTCGTACATCTGGATTGAAGGGCTGGAATTATTTTGCCTAAATAATTACAAATGAGGCAAAATCTCACGTTTTCAGTGAACTTTTCAATGACTGAAAAAATAAAATGGTTTTTCAAATTATTTAAATTAGTGAATACTTCTTCTGAGAGCGTTTTGAGCATCGTTTGTCATGGCATCGGCTTCGTCCAAAATAATTAATTTATACCCAGATTTGAAAATTGTCCGAGTGCTGGCGAAATTCAATATTTGACCTCGGACAATGCCGATACCTCTGTCGTCTGAAGCATTTAGCTCCATAACCTAAAAAAAAAAAAAAAATAAAAAAAAAAAAATAAATAAAAATAAAAAATAAAAATAAAAAATAAAAAAAAAATTACTTAAATTTTGATTTATTTTTTGTTTACCATTGAATTCATTTGGTTTTTGGTGTACAACTTTTTAGCACAGGCAAGAATTGTGCTTGTTTTTCCTGTTCCTGGAGGTCCATAGAAGAGCAAATGAGGCAACTGGTTTTCATCGATGAATTTGGTAACTAAAATAATTTTGAGAAACGAATTAATTTTTTGAAATGAATTTTTTTATGTTATACTTGTATTGATGATATCTTCATGGGATATGAGCTCGTCAAGGGTGTTCGGACGGTATTTTTCTACCCTGAAAAAAGGGAAATAAGATGAGTTTTTGATTAAAAAAATGTGGTATGGAGGGTATAACTCAAACGTTTTAAAAATTCGGGGTTCAACAGATATCTCCACCTTTTCATTACTTTCCCAACTTTTCCCCACTCTCTCATCACCTCCCCTACCATCTTCGACCCACCCTCATTTCCCCAGGCCTCTCCCAACATCCACCACTCTCTCATCACCTCCCCTACCATCCTCGACCCAACCTCACTCCCCAAATCTTTCCCAACATCCACCCACTCTCTTATCACCTCCTCTATCATCCTCGACCCACCCTCACCTCCCCCAATCTTTCCCCACCCTCTCCCGACATCCCCCCACTCTCTCATCACCTCCCCTACCATCCTTTACCCACCCTCACCTCCCACTAATCTTTCCCCACCCACTCCCGACATCCCCCACTCACTCATCACCTCCCCTACCATCCTCGACCCACCTTCACCTCCCCTAATCTTTCCCCACCCTCTCCAGACATCCCCCACTTTCTCATCACCTCCTCTACCATCCTCGACCCACCCTCACCTCCCCCTAATCTTTCCCCAGCCTCTCCCAACATCCCCCACTCACTCATTTCCTCCCCTACCGCCCCGTTCTTTATTTAATTTTTGGCCTGTACCTAGGCATTACGCTTTATCAGGCTGAAATTACTCAAATTACTCCCCTACCATCCTTTACCCACCCTTACCCCCTCTACCATCCTCGACCCACCCTTAACTCCCCCCAAATCTTTACCCACCCTCTCCCGACATCCCCCATTCTCTCATTACCTCCTCTACCATCCTTTACCCACCCTCACCTCCCCCAAATCTTTACCCACCCTCTCCCGACATCCCCTACTCTCTCATCACCTCCCCTACCATCCTTTACCCACCCTCACCTCCCCTACCATCCTTTACCCACCCTCACCTCCCCTACCATCCTTTACCCACCCTCACCTCACTCAATCCTCCCTCCTCAAAAAAAGGAGGCCTTAAAAAAACCATTTTTGTCTCATATTACTGGCCCTGCATAGCAAATTTTTTTCCCAAGCCTGCTTGATTGCCAATCTGTCATTTTTGTAGTGTTTTGAGACACGAAGGAACAGGAAAACGCGTTCAAAATAATAGAAAAATGATCTGCATTCTTAGACGGAAAAAAATCCGTTTTATCCAATAATTTAGTCTTTGAACAAATAAAGCAGTTAAGATAAATTGGACTAGATTAAATCAACATAGAGTAACTAAAGCGGAGACTAAAAGTAAATAAAAAAAATGGTCCAAGGGTCATGGTCATTTGAGACAAATTACAAAAGATAGATCAGATCACATCCGTAAATTCATCGAAACAGAATGACAAAAAGCCTTTTTCTATTAATTTTTTTCATAATCAAATGTTCAGAAGGGATTTCAAGTCGTCCAGGGAAGACTTGGGCTCTTCTAGTCGCTGGATCTTCCGGTTACTATAACTACCGCCATCAGGTAAATTATTTCCAAAATCTTCATCATGATTAATTTTGTAGGCTGATTTATGCCATGCTTATCAAATCCTACATGGAAATGGGATCCCCAATGAACAAATCATTGTTATGATGGTCGACGATATTGCACATAATCCAGAGTAAGGATGTTACAAAAATGGGTTTTTTGAGTTTTTATTTTTAGCAATCCAAATCCTGGAGAGATCATAAATTACCCAGGAGGGCCTAATGTGTATAAAGGAGTTCCTAAAGACTACACAGGAGATGTAAGATATTTAAGAAATTGAACTTTTTTATGAATTTTTTTTAGGATGTTACCCCTCAAGTATTTTTGGATGTTTTAAAAGGAAATGAAGAAGGAGTCAAAGGAATCGGGAGCCAAAGAGTAATCAAAAGGTAAATTTTTATGAGTTTTTTAAAGGAATTTTTCATTCTCTATCCTGAAAGGCCCTATTTTGAAATTCTTTGATTTTTCTCGATTTTTCCTTTCTCAGAGCACCATTTTTCACAAATTCTTTTCATTTTAGTGGTCCGAACGACAACATTTTTGTAAACTTTGTTGACCATGGAGGGCCTGGAGTTTTGATATTTCCCAACGACACTTTACCATCAGACGACCTTATTTCAACATTAAATTTAATGGGGACACACAAAAAATTCAATAGGGTATTTTAAATATAAAATGCAAAAAATTAATACTTTTGTAGATGGTGATGTACATTGAGGCTTGCTATTCAGGGTCGATGTTTGATGATGTTTTAAGAGACGATCTTAATGGTAAAATGTGTAATAAAATCATCTAATAAAACTTTTTTAGTTTTTGTAATGACGGCCGCTGATCCAAATGAAAGCTCATACGCTTGTTTTTATGATGAAAAAAGGGGAACCTATTTGGCCGATGTTTTCAGCTTTATGTGGATCAACAATTCATATTATGTAGGAATTTTTTTTTTTGTTAAAATAAAATAATATTTTGATTAGGATGGAAGCACTGAAGATCTCAACAGAATTTTCGAAAGAGTCAGAACTCGCACAAATACAAGCCATGTTGAACTCTATGGAGATTTAGACATCGGAATTTCAAGATTGAGAGACTTCATAGGGTACAAAAAAACACCAGTGGATTTCATAGGATTCACTAGGGCCCAAAACAGCTCTGAAATGCCTTCTCGTATCTCATATAACGTAAGTTCTTTCAATTTACCAAAAAAAGTCTATTTTATCATAGGATGTCGTCGATAACATTGATGCTCGAATGATGACTTTAGTGAAGAAGCACAAATATGAGAAAGACGAGACTAAAAGAAAAGAATTGAAGAAGAAACTTAGAAAATTGGATAAGGTAAGTTAAATAAGGCAAAAACCTAAAAATAATTCTTTTTAGATTTATACAACTATCGACTCTTTGTTTGAACGTTTGGTAAGCAGCAGTGTGAGTGATCAGACCAAAATAGAGAAAGTGAACCTTCTAAAGCATAAACTCGGGACCAAGAATTTTCCATGCTATAAAAAAGTGATGCAACAATTTTCAAAACAATGTCTCTCGCTTCCTAAGGTCAGTTTTCCATTGATTAAAAAAAAAAATATAATAATAAGGAGTGATATTTAATTTTTTAGAACCCTTATGCGAGGAAACATTTATATAAGTTGGTTAACTTATGTGAGATGACTAAAACTGATGATATTTTGAATGGAATCAATAAGACGTGCGATGGGCAGATGGAATTTTTTTATTAATCTTTTATTTTTCAATTTAAATATATTTACTTTGATTGTAATAAATTCTTTTGGTACCCTTAAAACAAGCAAAGCTTACTAGGCTGAGTGGTAATGGTCAGGGGCGGATCGGCAAGCTACCAATTTTTTTTTTAAAACTAAAATAGGAAATTAGCCAAAAGAGCAAAACAGGAAATCCGCTAAAATTCGAGGTACTGAAACATTTCAGGGCGCCCTGGGATGTTCAAAAACGTTAACGTGGAGGTTTTTGAAGAAAATTTGGGTTTTAAAAATGTTGATTTTGAGGTTTTAACAAAATAAATTGCCCTTTAAACGCTGATTCTGAGGTTTTTTTGAAGAAAAATTGGCTCTTAAAACCATGGTTTTGAGGTTTATGGCCGAAAATTGGGTTCTTGAAACCTTGATTTTGAGGTTTTTGACGAAAATTTGGCTTTTAAAACTTTGATTTTGAGGTTTTTGGACGAAAATTAGGCTTTAAAAATTTTGATTTTGAGGTTTTTGAATAAAAATTGGCTCTTAAAATGCCAATTTAAGGTTTTTAAAGAAAATTTGGCACTTAAAACCTTGATTTTGGGATTTTCGACGAATAAAGGCTTTTAAAACTTTTATTTTGAGGTTTATGGACGAAAATTTGGGCTCTTGAAACCTTGATTTTGAGGTTTTTGACAAAAAAAAAGTCTCTTAAAACTTTGATTTTGAGGTTTTTAGACGAAAATTAGGCTTTACAAATGTTGATTTTGAGGTTTTTGAAGAAAAATTGGCTCTTAATACTTTGATTTTGAGGGTTTTTGAAGAAAAATTGGCTCTTAAAATGTCGATTTTAAGGTTTTGATGAAAAATAGCCTTAAAATATGTTCAGAAAGAGGGGAAAAAAAAAAGAAAAAAAAAAGGCCGGTCTAGGGGATGTGCCCAATGGGCCGAAAACAGCCGATGTGCCCCTGGTAATGGTAGTCTAGTGAGTTGAACAAAAAGGAGTCAGGAATCGGGGACACCAGATATCTCCCACCACCCCACTCTCTTATCACCTCCCTTACCATCCTTGACCGTCTCCCACCTCCCCAGACCTTTCCACAACCTCACGCTATTCTCCCATCTTTCCCCCACACTCCCATCACTTCCCACTACTCATTTATCTCCTCCACCATCTCTACCGCGCAACACCTTCTCTCACTTCCCCAACGATCTATTACCTCTGTAGCTGGACTGCCGTCCTACTTCCTCGGCTGTCCGCTACACCTCCCTACCCTCCATGAACTCATCACCGTAATAAGGAGCATCCATGTATGTATATGCTAAGATGGTTTGTAAACATAATAAAGTGGTTAACGTAAGAGCGTACACATTGTCATTCTTATCCAAAAACAACCTGGCACAATAACCATCACACCGTGCAGGACAAAAAATAAAACTCACCATGGCAAATTGGTTTTTTCACTTCCTGTCACCGTCATTTTGGAGGAAGCGTGAAAACACACAGAAATGAGGGAACTCAAAAGGCGGCAAAGTGATAACAGAGATAAGAGTCAACAGATTATGTAGGCAACACTGTTGTAACAATTGCGAGGTTACAATAACAAAACGCGTTGTTGACATTTTTACTGTGAATACTGATGCTTGATTTAACTTGATTAAATTAAATGTTTTTTAGAATATTCGTGTCTGGCATCTATGAAGAGTAAATGAAGATTAAAAAGATGAGCGAAACTGAAGAACGGGAGCCGATGGACGTAAAGGCGAAAGAAGCGGAATTGAACGACGACGACGAATGGGAGGACATCGACGACGAAAGCGAAAAGCCTCCGAATTTCGTGGTGGAAAAGCTTCGGCCTTCCCGACGCGAGTTTCTGTGCAAAAGAGTCGGAAGATGCTTCGTAAGGAAGAAGACAAGAAATGAGCATAGAAGAGCCATTTTCCAGCTAACATCACGTAAAGTTCAACGGAAAAAGCTCACACAAATCATCGAATACATTCTGGAAATGCGTGACGTCGAGAGTAATCTTGCCAAGCTCAACTTGACTGATGCACGGACTTGATTCTTGAATCTTTCTAATGTCTACCCCTGTTAAAAGACTGTCACATTTTTTATGTTATTTGTTAAGGAACCTGTAATGACTCAAAATTTACTTCAAATTTTTTTAATATATGTATTACATTTCCAATTTTTCATACTTCATACCTTGGACTTTACTTATATTGGTACATAGTTTGGCAGTTGGTTACGTTGGTACCTTGAGACTGGATGATTGCCGATGAGATTAAATACTGCCCCCATTGCAATAGGTAGATTTTGTGATAAAAATCACCTAAAACTAAAAGTCATCTTGGGAAAAACTTCCGTTTTAGGATAGGTTTTTTTCGAATAATTGTTTCATAAATAATAAAATTATTTTTATTGTGGAGTTATAGCTAATTTTCAGGAATTTTTTTTTTTTAATTTCATATTTTTCGGGAAAAACTTGATTTTAGCCAATTTTCAATTTTGTAGTGCTATACATATGTACATACTTTCATGTTATACAAATAAAGATTTGATTACTTGGTCAATTTTTAGGGCTAATGTTTTATTATTTTTGAAAAAATATTACTTTTGGGCTACTTCCAGGGTATTTTTCGAGAAAAAAAAAATTATAAAATTTTTTTTTTTTTTCATACCAATTTCATACATTTTGGGAAAAAATTTGGTTATAGACAAGAGCCAATTATGTATTTTTTGAAAACTTTCATAATTAGGTATAGGCATGAAAAAATTTGTTTCAGCCAATTTTGAGGGTTAATTTTTTTAACAAAAAATATTTTCATAATTTTTGGGAAAAAATTTGTTTTAGTATGATAAATTTTTTCGATAAAATTATTTTTGGGGAAAATACTTTTTTGAAAAAAAAAAAAATAAAATAAAATAAAATAAAAAATTATTTAAATAAAATAAAAATTTCATGATTTTGGGAATTAGTTAATAAGTTGTTTTATACAAGGTTTAGTCTTTTTTTTTTTTTTTTTTTTTTTTTTTTTTTTTTTTTTTTTTTTTTTTTTTTTAAAGCCTAATTTTTCTACATAATTTGGTATCAGCATCGGTTTTAGCCTCGTATTAGGATTTTGGGTAGGTAAAAATATTTTTGTTGAAACTTAGTACATACACCTAAACAAGTTTAATTTTAGCAAATCTTACACTTCCATAAAAATTAAATTAAATTTTATCCTGAATCGAATGAAACAAGTGGCAGAGTGATCGGATTGGGACCACTGCCTGGGCCAGTCTGCCTCTGCTAACGGATCATTCTAACCAGGAAAAAAAATTGTCCGGGCATTTGAGGGAAAGGTACGGTTTATTGAAGGGGGAAATCAAAAGATATGCCTAGGAAAGCACTTAAAAAACATTTAAAAAGTTCGCAACACCGCTATTATCACTATCACAATGGGTCTACGTCTGACCAGAGAAAAAACGTACTACCGGACAAACTACTGATGCGACCGGGCTGAAATTTGGCTAGGATTCATATTTTGATTGGTAGCACCGATCCCCGAAGGAAATTTTCAAATCGGACTACCGGGGGCGGTGATCTCGAAAAATGATCACCGGGGGCAGAAAAAATCCACTAAAACGTACTACTATCTCCGACCCCGGTTGTCCTAGAAATTTCCTTCGAGGATCGGTGCCACCAACTAAAATAAGCTTCCCTGCCAAATTTCAGCCCGGTCGCATCAGTAGTTTGTCCGGTAGTACGTTTTTTCTACCCCCGGTGGTGATCATTTTTCAAGATCTCCGCCCCCGGTAGTCCGATTTGAAAATTTCCCTCGAGGATCGGTGCTACCAACTAAAATAAGCTTCCCTGCCAAATTTCAGCTCGGTCGCATCAGTAGTTTGTCCGGTAGTACGTTTTTTCTCTGGCCAGTAAATCAGAAACGTCCTCACAATCCCTTCTAGAGTAGTCACAGTTAATTCCGTCAAAATTTTTCAATTCCATAATTTATTTATAGTATAAAGCATTTATTATTTAATATTTATATTTATTTTTTTTAGATTAGCCTTATTAAGGTTTTTTCATTCAAAATTTTTTCGACATTTTCAGTGATAGTTTTCTGGGCGTTTTGAAGGCCAAGCCCCAAGGCGCCAGCTGACTCTACATTGTACGATGTAGGGAAATTTTTATACGATGTAAAAATTTTCTTTCTTCTTTAAAGAAACGTTTTATTTCTTAAAAATTCGATTATAAAATTTTCATCTCATCCCGCCGGATAGGACCCATCGAGCTAACTAGGCGGACGGATTTTTCAGAAAGCCGACACAAAACGGAAAAGCCGGCGAGTGAAATTTCGGGTGTCAAAAAGTGTTTACATCGATTTTATCCGATAAATGTTTATCCCCTTATAAACTCCTCAAATTTTAATTTCATCTCATCAAATCGAAATATTTAATAATTGATTTATCGGCCTATCCCTCTTCGGGCCCGGACGGTCTTTTAAAAAGGACATTCGGGAAGTTTTTCTTCCCCGGTCCGCCATCTTGTAGTACTTGAAAATTTATTTATTATGATTTTACGTTCTCCAAGAACTCAAATTATTTAAATTTCTCTCATTTTAAACACAATTTTAAACAGCCAAGGACCAATTTAGACTCAAACCAAGGTTCGTTTTTAATTAATTCAAAATTTAAAAATAAAACAATAATTTTTTACGTCTAAAAATCGACCCGTCCTAACCCCACTACTTAAATTTTCTGTCAACTAATTCTCTTCCTTTTCAATAATCAATTTTAAAAAGAATTAATACATTTCGAAAATTTTCGTTTTTTGGTCGTTTTTATTATTTAAAATTGTACTTTTTGGTGATTTTGTCAAGTGCGTAGTTTTTAAATATTGATTTTATTTTGTTTTCCGATAGGTCTTTGCTGTGAAATGATTCAATTAGATCCGGTGATCTGTAAATACATAGAAGTTGTAAATATTTCAATTTGAAACTTATTGTTTCTCGTGTACATTGAACGAGATGACGATTTCAACTCGTGGACAAACGGTGGAGCCTCCGGATGGTGAGAACAACGTCGTCCCGGTAAGTCCGATCATTTTATAAAGTTTGGAAAAATTAAATGTTTGCCCTTGGGATGTTGATATTGCACGTTTTGGTGCAATGGAGGCGTTCGTAGGCGTTTGTTGGAAAACCGAAATCGAAACTAATTACTATTGATTTGTTTACCAATTGACATTAATGATGGTACTTTAGCGTTCTTTATGCTTTCTACAAACAGTATTGCTGGAAAAAAGAGGGAAGAATAGAGAAATAAGGCTTCTGGTGAAGCCAATACTATTAGCTGTGTATCATGACACTGGCAGTTGATGGCAGTAGTGACGTTTTGTACACCATGTCATAACTGCATTCTTCCCTACATTGGTAGTAATGGAAGTTGGGGAGAATTCACTGAAGGGTCTTTAAATGGAGAAAACAGTTTTGGGAGGGTTTAAGATGTAATGTGTGCTTTGTTACCTACTCAGGGACCAGTCAAAGCATATGACAGTAGTGACGTTTTGTTCATAACTGCATTCTTTCCAACTTAGGGGTGGAAACATTCAGGAGAATCTACTCCAGGTCTGTTTGAAGAACAGTTTTGGATGGCAATGTTTCTTCATTATTGCAGCTCTATATAGCTAGCTGTAGATATGACAGTAGTGACGTTTTGTACACCATTTCATAACTGCATTCTTCCCTACATTGGTAGTAATGGAAATTGGGGAGAATTCACTGGAGGGTCTTTTAATGGAGGAATCAGTTCTGGGAGGTTTTAAGATGTAATGTGTGCTTTACGTGATCAGGGACCAGTCATAGATATGATAGTAGTGACGTTTTGTACATGTCATAACTGCATCCTTTCCAAGGGGTGGAAATGTTCAGGAGAATCAACTAGAGGGTCTGCTTGGAGAACAGCTTTGGATGGCAATGGTTCTTCATTATTGCAGCTCTAGCTAGCTGTAGATATGACAGTAGTGACGTTTTGTACACCCATTTTTGCTGCTGTTAATTGTACTCTGCTATTTCTTATCCACCTATCAATTTCCAAAGCTAGTAGTGCCGTCTTGAACACTATGTCATTACATTATTACATTCTTCCTTTCTTGGGAAGGAAAGAATCCTCTGGAGTGTCTGCTAATATTGTCATATCTGCATTCTCTCCTACTTTGATGCTGGAAATTTTGGACCCACTTGAGGGTCTGCTAATCTAATAGAGAAAACGTTTTGCACACCATGCCATAACTGCATTCCTTTTAAGTGATGGAAACTTAGGCAAGAACTAGAGCTAATAGAGAAATCAGTTTTGGATGGCTTTAGATGGCAATGGTTCTGAATTATTGCAGCTTAAATTATATGTGCCTCACTTATTGTTGAACTCATTGCTCTAAATAGGGCTAAAATTTGCTGCATTTTAGCAGGCCATCAATGTCATCTTCCCATCTTATGCCCCAGCTATGCCATCTTAAGCAGAAATCATTTAAGATGACCATTTTGGGTCAAAACGAACTACTGTTTAAGTCAGATAAAGCCTTAAGACGATTAAGAAGCTTAGAAATGGAAAACGTTGACTTCAAAACTTTCTTCACAAAATTTCTTTCACCGAAATTTCATTTAGTTTTTGTTCTTGAAATTTTCGATTTTTGCACCAACAAAATTTCATATCATCAATGATTTGGGCTAATTTTGAAGCAAACTGTTCTGAATTTAGTCTGAAAGTTTAATAGATTCTGCTTAGTCTATGCAAGGTTGAAACCTAAAAATAACTTGTATTCTGTTTAAAATTCATTTTAATTCCTGTTCTTGTTTATTTTTGACAGATCAAGAATTTAAACAATGTTGTTCAATTAAAAGAAGCATTATTGATGAAGTCCATGGTGTTAACATTAAACGTAACAAAAATTGTAGTATTTTGTAAAGTATTGAGTGTTTGTTGACTTTTGAGATATTTCTGGGTTTTTGATGTTTTTGTTTCGGATTTTAGGTTCAACAAGTTCAGGCTGTTCAGCCGATGGCGGTTGACGTTCCGGCAGTTCCGGACAACGAAGGAGTTACCCAGCATTCGTGCAACGATGCCAACTGTACGTGCAGCGAACCGGAATTTCCGATTGATAAGCTCGCCAATTTGGACACGAAGATATCGAATCCACGCTGGGTCGTGCCAGTTCTTCCGGAGCAGGAGCTCGAGTGTCTTATGCAGGCGGCGATCAATTTATGCAAGACTGGAGACGACGTCCGTTCCGAAGCATGCCAGCAGTTTTACCGCGAAGGACTTACGATCTCATTTACTAAAATTCTTACCGACGAGGCAGTCAATTCTTGGAAATACAATATTCACCAGTATATCTACCAGAACTGCCTTAAACTCGTCGAATTATGTGTTCTGAAGCTTTCGGACGATTCGAGCCCACTTTTAGATCTCCTCGCCATGGTGTTTAACCCCAACAATCGGTAAAATCGCCCAAAACAACCTTTTCTATAACCTTACTTTTTGCAGATTTCATGCGTTTAACATATCAAGAGCGAGTGAATCGGTTCCGGCGGGCTCGAAAATTCCCGAAGAGGAAGTCTACGCTCGACCTTTCGACTCCAGAACACCCCGCGGTTGGCTTGTCGATCTGATAAACAAATTCGGAAGTTTGGGCGGCTTTCAAAAATTAGCTGAACGTTTTCAGCCCGGAAACAACGTCCCAGTGCCTGTCTACTATGCTTTGATTCGACCGTTCGGACCATGTTATGAATTATTAACTGTACATACTATAGAAAAATATCTTATGCCATTAGTAGTAAGTTTATCACCTTAAAATAGCTTTCAGCCCACTAATTCAATTTTAGGAACGAGTGCCTCATTTTTTAGACAACTTAACGGACGAAGAACTGAAAAAAGAAGCCAAAAATGAATCAAAAAATGATGTTATTTCTTCAATAATTAAAGCAGCTAAATGTCTCATATCGAGGATTAGTGGACAAGAAGAGACGGCTAAGCAGTTGGAGATTTTTAGGCTTAAAATGATTTTAAGGTAGTTTTCATAATTTTTAAATAAGCAATACAATTTTATTTTAGATTGTTACAAATTTCATCTTTTAATGGGAAAATGAATGCGTTAAATGAAGTGAATAAGTTGATTGCTGGTGTTTCTTATTATCCTCATCGTCATACATCGACTTCAATGGATGTTGATGGGGAGTGGCTAACTCCTGAAAGAATGGCTGTAAGTATTTTTGTTATTTTGAAGCTTTTTATGACTTTTTTGTTAGAAATGGATAAAAGAAAATGGGGTTTTGCAAGTTGTCCTTCGTGATTCGCTTCATCAGCCGCAGTATGTTGAGAAGTTGGAGAAAATTCTTCGTTTTGTGATTAAGGAGAGGTGTCTCTCTTTGGAGGATTTGGACAACCTATGGGCCGCCCAGCAAGGTAAACATGAGGCGATTGTGAAAAACGTCCATGACCTTCTGGCCCGCCTCGCCTGGGACTTTTCTCCTGAACAGCTCGACCATCTTTTCGAATGTTTCCAATCAAGTTGGACTTCGGCGAATAAAAAACAACGCGAGAAACTCCTCGAGCTCATCCGACGTCTCGCCGAAGACGACAAAGATGGCGTCATGGCTCACAAAGTTTTAACCCTTTTCTGGAACTTGGCCCATTCTGATGACGTCGTCACTGAAATTATGGATCAGGCTTTAAGTGCTCACGTTAAGATATTAGATTATAGTTGTTCTCAGGTAAAAATTGATTTTTTAAACGATCAAATTTAACCTTTTTACAGGAAAGAGATGCTCAAAAAACCGAGTGGTTGCATAAATGCGTCGATGAGCTCAAAAATAGCAAAAACTGGGTTTTGCCCGCACTTAAACAAATAAAAGAAATCGCTAGTCTTTACGAAGTGCAGCCGAATTCGAAAAATTTAGGTCATCACGTCGCCTACAGGCAAGAAGTCATTAATCGGTTACAAACGGACCACGAGCTAGTTATCCTTGTGACGAACAACTTGACCAGTTATATGGAACAAGTTAGGCAGTTAGTTAAGGAAAATCCCAATTTAGATCCTAAAGAATACTTTCCGGATAAGCGGTACAATCATTTAGCACAAGTTCAAGAGCGACTGAATTTTCTTCGTTTTCTTCTCAAGGTAAGGCTTTTTTAACGTAAAAATGGGGCGTCATGGTGGCCGCACTTGAAAATGCGTTAATCCCAAAACAGAGTTGGGCGTAATCGTATTATTTTGAATATGATTATGATTACGGGTTTGATTGTTTTTAGAATCGTTAAAAAAAATTTTTTTTTTTCAACAAAACTCCTAAAAAATTTACAATAATGGAAAAAAAGGTGGAGAAAAATTACAATTACGAAAAAAAAATTGTAAAAAAATATGATTATGGAAAGAATATAAAAATAAAATAAAATAAAAAAAATTCAATTTTTTTGAGAAAATTGTAATACAATTTTTGAGAAATTAAAATTTTTTTTTTTTTTTTTTTGAGAAAATTGTAAAAAGAATACGATTTTTTGAGAAAAGTGTAAAAAGATTACAATTTTTTGAGAAAATGATAAAAATACAATTTTTTGAGAAAATTCTAAAAAAAAAAAAAAAAATACAATTTTTTGAGAAAATTCTAAAAAAAATCCAATTTTTTGAGAAAATTAAAAAAAAAAACATTTTTTGAGAAAATTAAAAAAAATACAATTTTTTGAGAAAATTAAAAAAAAATACAATTTTTTGAGAAAATTGTAAAAAAATACAATTTTTTGAGAAAATTGTAAAAAAAAATACAATTTTTTGAGAAAATTGTAAAAAAAATACAATTTTTTGAGAAAATTGTAAAAAAGAAATACAATTTTTTGAGAAAATTGTAAAAAAGAAATACAATTTTTTGAGAAAATTGTAAAAAAAAAAAAATACAATTTTTTGAGAAAATTGTAAAAAAAAATGCAATTTTTTGAGAAAATTGTAAAAAAAAAAAAAAAAAAAAAAAAAAAAAATACAATTTTTTGAGAAATTGTAAAAAAAAAAAAATACAATTTTTTGAGAAAATTGTAAAAAAAAATACAATTTTTCGAGAAAATTGTAAAAAAAATAAATTTTTTTGAGAAAATCGTAAAAAAAAATATAATTTTTCAGAAAATTGTAAAAAAAAATACAATTTTTTGAGAAAATTGTAAAAAAAATAAATTTTTTTGAGAAATTAAAAAAAAAAAAAATTTTTTTTGAGAAAAATGTAAAATAAAAAACAAACAATTTTTTGAGAAAATTGTAAAAAAATTACGATTATAATTGAAAGTTGAAAAAAATTATGATTACGTACGATTATGCCCAAACTCTGTCCCAAACATTGCTATACGGCTTTCATCAATGGGGTCCAGGGTTCAAGGCGGGAGGTCCCCAAATTGAACCCAATATACCTTAAATGGACTTTTCCGATGGAAAAACCACCACTGAAATATTACCAAATTGTTAAAAACCCTCTTTAAAAAAAAAAAAAAAAAAAAAAAAAAAAAACCTAAAATGAGTTTTTAAACTGTTTTTTTAGGATGGGCAGTTATGGCTTTGTGCCGACCAAGCCAAACAGATCTGGCAATGTTTGGCTGAAGGAGCGGTCTTCACGTCGGACCGCGAAGCATGTTTTAAATGGTTTTCCAAACTTTTGGGGGAAGAGCCTGACCTCGATCCTTCAGTGAATAAAGACTTTTTTCAAAATAACGTCCTCCTTCTGGACCCTTCTCTACTTACCGATAGCGGAATGAAGTAATAAAATTCACAAATCTATCACTTTTCTAAATTCAATTTTAGATGTTTTGAGCGGTTTTTTAAAGCTGTGAATTCCAAAGAAGGGAAGTTAAAAATGAAAAAACGTACTTATCAAATGGACGATGTCGATTTGATCGGAAACGAATATATTTGGCGAGTGGTGACTTCTTGCGGTGATGAAATGGCTGCGAGGGCGATCCAACTTCTAAAAGAAGTTATGACGAATCTCGGGCCGAGGCTGCAAGCCTCGAGTATTCAGTTTCATCAAAATTACATCAGCGAATGTCTCGATAGGCTTCGAGCTCATTACGATACAGTCGTCGCTCTTCGCACGGGAACTCCAGACCTTCCCAGAATCGAACTCGAATGCATCAAAATGTGCAGAGTTCTAAAAGTCCTAAGGGAATACATCAGCGTATACGATAGCGACTTCAGCTGCGAAAGAAAATGCTTGCCTTTATATCGGTAATAGTTTTTTTTTTTATTGCATTATTTTAATTCGTTACATGTCACAATTACTGTAGAAAATTATTTTTATTTCCAAAATCGGTTTTAGTCCAGTCAATCTAAGCCTGGGAAATGTGTAGGGGTTGGTCCCCTGATTAACCAAAAAAAGTCCAGTTTTGTCGCCTCGTAGCTCAGAAACCTTTGGTCCTCCAAAAAATCTTCGTAAATCAAATCTGTAGCAAATTTTATAAGCTTTAATTTTGTTTTAATGTAATTTTTTGAAATTTCAATTTTTTTTTAAATTTACCCCACCTTTGCCTATTGATCGTGCTTTTTGAGAGTTGTTTCTAAAAGGTAATTAAATTCTCTACAACTTTTATTAAGTACACTTTTATGATTAGATGACGTCTTCTGTCCTTAAGAGGTCAAAATAGAAAACCCCGGTTTTTTCCGACCTCGTAGCTCAGATACGTTTAGTCCTACAAAAAATTTGTATTAGCTCAAAATTGTAGCAAATTCAATAATCTTTAATTTTGTACTAAAAATTATTTCGCCTACGACCTACGGTTTTCGAGATATTGGCAAAAAAACGAAAAAAATCACCCCTCCTGAGGCCAAAGAGCATGGCTTTCGTTTTGGGACTTTTTTGTGGTTAATTAGAGGACCAACCCCTACACATTTATTTACCTCATTCTTTTCTTTTATTTGCCCTATTCGTGCTTAGATTGACTGGACTTGACTTTTTTTGTGTTAAATATAAGCTCATTATTTTGTAGAGCGTCTATGGGAAGGCAGGTCCAGTTGACCGTTAGGTTTACCCAACCTGGAAGAATGATGGACGATATTGAGCTTCCAACTCATGCTAACGAGACAGTCGGCGTTCTTAGGCGATACATTTTAAAAAGAAGCAAAGCAAATTCGACGCAGCATCTTAAATTAGATTTGTACTTCAACAACGAATTGCTGGAGCCGAGCGAAGATCACAAACTTCTTTCCGCATTGTCTTTTTCGGATAAACTCTTCTTCTCCGGGAAGTGGTCACAAGTTAATGCAAATATAGGAAGTTCGCCGGATTCTTCATCGGATAGTAGTACTAGTTCTCCTCAGCATCCGTACGATGGACCTAATGTTGATGCTGAAGTTTGTTTACCTGGAGTTCTTTTGTCCCAACAACCTGAGACGACGGCAAGCCTTCTCCGAGTTTGCGACCTGGCGACCTCCCTCGGAAACACAGCATTGGCGGAAGTCGCCTATTCTGTGCTCGACCTTTGCCCTCCTGATGTCCACACGTTAAAGAAACTAGAACATCTTTTCTCCGACGAAAATAACCAAGAAACGATGGAGTCCATCCTTTATAACTCCCCATCACCTCAAATCCTCTATAATTTACAAGTTTTATACGCCTTATTAATGCCTGCCACGGAACCCTTTAAACACATGCCTGCTTCTCAAATGCAATTCAATTTCTTCATAAGCCCCCATTCGTATACACTTTTAGAGGTCTTAAATAAAACCGATTTTATGCCTACAGCAAATATTATTCAAAAAAGGTATTTTAAATCTTTTTTTTAAATTCAAAATTAAAATTTTTTTTAGGCAAACTTATTTCACGCTTTTAAAAATATGCAAGCTCGTCCTTCTTGTTATTGGCCACATTGGATATCTGGCTGCGGAAAACCATAGTCAGCAAAACAGCCCGACAAACAACAATGTCTTGAACAAAGCCCTTCTTGACATCCCTAGTCCAACCGGTGAATGTGTCTTAAGAAGCATTGCTCTAAAAATTGCTCAAACATACATTGAAAAAGTATTTTAGAATGAAAATAGAGCAAGAAATTAACTTAAATTTTCAGTTTGGCCTGGATAACAAATGGGTATCTTGGAAACCTTCGCAGAATATGATATACACGTTGATGCAGCTTGCTAGAGCGTCGGCGTGCGCCGATATCACTTTGATGTCCTCCGAACCAAAAATAACTCATAATATTATATCGAAAGCAACGCCTGATAGCGATGATGTATTAGGTAAATATTTGTTAAATTAATTTTTTTGGGTTAATTAATGTTTTTTTTAGTTTGTAAAGAAGCATTAGAAGTTATGACAATCCTGATAGTTATTAGCTCGTCGACTTTGAAATCGTTGATGGAGGATGTCAATTGGAAAACGTTTTTGATTGATTTAGTCCTTCTTTGTAGTAATAGGTACGATGAATATCTTCATTTGATTGATACTTGGCAGACCTCATGGTTTAACATTCAAACGTCTGTAATTTCCACAATTTTTGACTTTTTGGCCCGTTATGACATGAAATGACCCTTTTCAATCTGATTTTGAACATTTTTGGACAGGAAAAAAGACTTTTCTGCATGGATTTGAACCGTTTTGACAAGAAAAGACACTTTTCAGACAGATTTCGACCCTTTTCTGACCACAGAAGACCCTTTTCAGTTTGATTTTGAACCTGTTTGGACAAGAAAAGACCCTTTTTGGGCAGGAAAAGACCTTTTTCAGCCAGAATATGACCTTTTTATGACAAAAAATACACTTTTTGACCCTTTTTTGACACGAAAAGACCCTTTTCAGTTTTTGGACAGACCTTTTTGGACGGGAAAGACTCTTTTAGCCAGATTTTGACCATTTTTTTTTTTTGGCAAAGAAAGACATTTTGGAGACAAATTTTGACCCTTTATAACAAGAAAAGAACCTTTTCAATCTGATTTTGACCATTATTGGACAGGTAAAGACCATTTTCAGCCTGGTTTTGAACCTTTTTTACAAGAAAAAAACCTTTTTAGCCAGATTTTGACCCTTTTTTTGACACTAAAGACACTTTTAAGACAGCGTTTATCCTTTTTTGACAAGAAAAGATCCTTTTTAGACAGATTTTGACCCTTTTCAGTCAGATTTTGACCCTTTTTAGTCTGTTTTCAACCTTTTTCGACAAGAAAAGACCCTTTTCAGTCTGATTTTGAACCTTCTTGGACAAGAAAAGAATCTTTCTAGCCAGATTTAGACCATTTTTGACAAGGAAAGACACTTTCCAGACAAATTTTAACCCTTTTTGACCCTTTGTTACAAGAAAAGAACATTTTCAGCAAGATGTTGACCCTTTTTGGATAAAAAAAGACACTTTTAAGACAGAGTTGAATCCTTTTTTGACAAGAAAAGACCCTTTTCCGACAGATTTGACCCTTTTCTGATCAGATAAAACCCTTTTCAGCCTGTTTACAACTTTTTTTTTTTGACATAAAAGACCCTTTTCAGTTAGGTTTTGAACCTTTTTGGACAGTAAAAGACCCATTTTAGCCAGTTTTTGAACCTTTTGGACCAAAAAGACTCCTCTTAGCCTGATTTTAAACTTATTCCGAGAAGATAAGACCCTTTTCAGACAGATTTTGACCCTGTTCTGACCAGAAAAGACCCATTTCAGTCTGATTTTGAACCTTCTTGGACAGAAAAAGACCCTTTTTAAGCAAGATTTTGACCATTTTTGAAAATCTAAGACACTTTTCAGACAAATTTTGACCCTTTATGACAAATTGCCTGGTATCAATCATTCAGATTTCAAAGGAAAAGAAGTTATATGTTTATTAAATTTTTTTAGGAGTATTCGAAGTGTTGCTGCCGATCAATTTTTGCTTTTGGTCACCTTCGGGCATTCAAATTTACCTCTACAACTTTCAATATCTCTCCTCTTCAGCGTCCTCCACACCACAGTCCTCGAACATGCGAAAAACTCACACGAATATTTTCAAGTAATGAAATTTTTTTTGTTCATTTTAAATTTATTCCATTCGTATCTTTTAGTTGCTCTGCAATCTTTTAAATTTGGCCTATTTGAGAAACTGCCCTATAAACGATGTCGAAGAATTGTTAAAAGAAGAAATTAAATGGCTGAAGCATGCGAAAGAATACGTGAAAGAATCTGGATTGACGGGTATCGAAGAAGCTGTTCTCGATGGCCATTTGGGCATCGCCAAAGAACTTTTCACTTTTATGTTACCAGAAAAAAAGTTCAATTTCGGCTCCGACGAGACAACCGGCTGTAATTTAATTCAGGTACGCTCTTAAAAATCTTAAAAAATTTATTTTTCATTTAAAATTTTAGGAGTTGGTCGAAGATTTTATCTTCCCTGCTTCAAAAATGATGCTCCATTTGAACAAAACGGGCGAACTGATTCAGGATCAGGCGGTCCCAGTCTGCAGTACTCCGGTCACGCTAAACTCGGCTTTTGAACTTCTAGTTGCTCTCTGTGATAATTGTGTACCAAACATGAAGCTTCTTGTCAATATGCTCACCGATATGTTTTATAGTGGTATTTGTAAATCATCATTTTTTGAGTTTTTATTGTCCTTTTTCAGATAATGACGATTGTTTAGAAGAATGGGATTATCTACCTCCTATCGGCCCTAGGCCCATTTCTGGTTTCGTTGGCCTCAAAAATGCTGGCGCTACCTGCTACATGAATTCCGTTCTTCAGCAACTCTACATGGTCTCGAGCATCCGTCAGGGACTTCTTGCTGCCGAAGGGGCCATCGTCGACATTGAAGAATTTTATAAAAGCAATACCGATGTATGTTTACAAATTATAATGTTTCAAGGTCATAAATTATGATTTAATTTTAGAATATAATGACTGTAAGCTGTGAAAATGATGAAAAGCCTTCAATAGAGGAATCGAGGAAAGAATACAATGTAGGAATTTTACGACAAGTTCAGGATATTTTCGGCCATTTAGCATATAGCAAACTACAATATTATATACCTAAAGGACTATGGAAACATTTCAAGTATGTATTATAAGTTTTAACAGTTTAGGCACAATATAAGTTGCCCAATAATATAAATGTGCTAATATGGCAACACTGTCAAAAGCCTAACTTTGCGGGATTGCAGTGTTGCCTGATCAGCCCAAAAAAGTTGCCCAATTTGTGGTGAATCTAAAATGGCAACTCTGTCAAAAGCCCAACTTTGTGGGACTGCAGTTTTGCCTGATCAGGCCCAACAAAAGTTGCCCAATTTGTTATAGATCTCCTAAAATGGCAACACTGTCAAAAGCCCAACTTTGTGGGATTGCAGTGTTGCCTGATCAGGCCAAAAAAGTTGCCCAATTTGTGATAGATCTCCTAAAATGGCAACTTTTTCAAAAGCCCAACTTCGTGGAGTTGCAGTGTTGCCTGATAATTGGAAAAAAGTTGCCCAATTTGTGATAGATCTCCTAAAATGGCAACACTGTCAAAAGCCCAACTTTGTGGGATTGCAGTGTTGCCTGATCAGGGCGAAAAAAAGTTGCCCAATTTTGATTGATCTCCTAAAATGGCAACTCTTTCAAAAGCCCAACTTAATGGGATTGCAGTGTTGCCTGATCAGCCCAAAAAAGTTGCCCAATTTGTGATAGATCTCCTAAAATAGCAACTCTTTCAAAAGCCCAACTTTGTGGGAATGCAGTGTTGCCAGATTAATCCCAAAAAAGTTGCCCAATTTGTGATTGATCTCCTAAAATGGCAACTCTGTCAAAAGCCCAACTTTGTGGGAATGCAGTGTTGCCAGATTAATCCCAAAAAAAGTTGCCCAATTTGTGATAGATCTCCTAAAATGGCAACTCTGTCAAAAGCCCAACTTTGTGGGATCTCAGTGTTGCCTGATCAGCCCAAAAAAAGTTGCCCAATTTGTGATATCTCCTAAAATGGCAACTCTTTCAAAAGCCCAACTTTGTGGAAGTGCAGCATTGCCCGATCAGGCCCAAAAAACGTCTGTAATAAAATACCTCTTATTTGTCAGATTTTGAACCTTAATCAATCAGCTAGCACTCCTGAACTCATATTATTTTATTAATTTAATAATTTCTATGTTTCTTTTAGATTACAAGGCGAACCAGTTAATCTTAGAGAGCAACAGGACGCCGTAGAATTTTTTATGAGCTTAGTAGAAAGTATCGATGACGCTCTCAAAGCTTTAGGGCAAGAGCAAATAATGAGTAAAATATTAGGCGGGTCTTATTCGGACCAAAAAATTTGTAAAGGATGCCCTCATCGGTTAGTTTTTTCTTTGGTTTTTTCTATTTTTAAACGGTTTTTTAGGTATTCAAAAGAAGAGCCGTTTAGTGTCATAAGTGTCGATATTCGGAATCAGTCGACTCTTCAAGATTCACTCGAGCAGTATGTGAAAGGAGAACTATTAGAAGGCGCGGACGCCTACCACTGTGATAAATGCAACAAAAAAGTATGTTTTCGCCCCAAAAAAATGATGTTTTCACTAATTTTGGTTTAGGTTGTTACTGTGAAAAGGTTATGCGTCAAAAAGCTCCCTCCTATTTTGACGATACAGTTGAAACGGTTTGAATATGACTATGAACGAGTTTGTGCCATAAAATTTAACGACTATTTTGAATTTCCGAGGATATTAGACATGGAGCCTTATACAGGTGAATATTTAATTTTGATTTATTTCTGGATAACTTTTTCTTTAGTGTCGGGTTTGGCGAAAATTGAAGGAGAGGTCGACTGTGATTATAATGAATGTCCTAAGGATGTGAGTACGAAGTACCATCTGAGTGGGATCGTCGTCCATAGTGGTCAGGCAAGCGGAGGCCATTATTACTCGTATATACTTCACAAGGTTAAAGACGGCCCTTCGAAATGGTTCAAATTCGACGATGGTGAAGTAACCGAGTGCAAAATGGAGGACGATGATGAAATGAAACAACAATGCTTCGGCGGAGATTATATGGGTGAAGTAAGTCGTTTTTATCTTGTTTAGGCACTTGTGGCTGGTTTGAACTACCTGTTGCCTGGTTTGGACCACCTTTTGACTAGTTTAGACCACCTATTGACTGGTTTGGACCACCTATTGACTGGTTTGGACCACCTATTGACAGGTTTGGACCTCCTTCTGACTGGTTCGGACAGCTTTTTGACTGGTTTGGACCTCCAACTGACTGGTTTAGACCTTTTATTGACAGGTTTACACCATTTATTGACTGATTTGGGCCACCTATTGACGGGTTCGGACTACCTATTGACGGGTTTGGACTACCTCCTGACTGGTTTGGACTACCTACTGAATGGTTTGGAGTACCTCCTGACTGGTTTGGACCACCTCCTGACTGGTTTGGACTACCTCCTGACTGGTTTGGACTACCTCCTGACTGGTTTGGACTACCTCCTGACTGGTTTGGACAGCCTTTTGACTGGTTTGGACCACCAATTGACTGGTTTGGACTGCATATTGACTGGTTTGGACCATTAATTGACTGATTTGGGCCACCTATTGACGGCTTTGGAACATCTATTGACTGGTTTGAACGACCTATTTACGGGTTTGGACCATCTATTGACTGGTTTGGACCCCCAATTGACTGGCTAGGACCATTTATTGACTGGTTTGGACCAACTTTTGACTGGTTTGGACAAGCAATTGACTGGTTTGGACCAACTTTTGACTGGTTTGGACCACCAATTGACTGGTTTAGACTACCTATTGACGGGTTTGGAACATCTATTGACTGGTTTGAACGACCTATTTACGGGTTTGGACCATATATTGACTGGTTTGGACCCCCAATTGACTGGTTAGGACCATTTATTGACTGGTTTGGACCAACTTTTGACTGGTTTGGACCACCAATTGACTGGTTTGGACTACCTATTGGCTGGTTTGGACCATTAATTGACTGATTTGGGCCACCTATTGTCGGGTTTGGGACATCTATTGACTGGTTTGAACAACCTATTTACGGCTTTGGACTATCTATCGACTGGTTTGGACCATCTGTTAACTGGTTTGGACTACCTATTGTCGGGTTTGGACTACCTATTGACAGGTTTGGACTACTCATTGACGGGTTTAGACTACCTACTGACTGGTTTGGACAGCCTTTTGACTAGTTTGGATCACCAACTGACTGGTTTGGACCATTCATTGACTGGTTTGGACTAGCTATTGACTGGTTTTGACCAACTTTTGACTGGTTTGGACCTCCTTCTGACTGGTTTTGACCACCAATTGACTTGTTTAGACTACCTATTGACTGGTTTAGACCTCCTTCTGACTGGTTTGGACCTCCGATTGACTGGTTTTGGCCATTTATAGACTTATCAACCGGTTTGGACCATCTAGTGATGGGTTTGGACCATCTATTGATGGGTTTGGACCTCCTTCTGACTTTTTTGGACCGCCTGTTGACTGGTTTGGACCCCTTATTGACTGGTTTGGACCAACTTTGGACAGGTTTGGACCATTATTGACTGGTTTGGACTACCTGTTGACGGGTTTGAGCCATTTATTGACCGATCTGGACCATTTATTGACCGATCTGGACCATCTATTGACAGGTTTGGACCTCCTTCTGACTTTCTTAGATCACCTATTGACTGGTTTGGACCAACTTTTGACAGGTTTGGACCACCAACTGACTGGTTTGGACCATTTATTGACTGGTTGGGACTACCTGTTGATGGGTTTGGGCCTTTTATTGACCGATTTGGGCCATCTATTGACCGATCTGGACCATTTATTGACTGGTTTGGACCCCTTTTGGATTTTATGTTAGATGACCCCTTTGTTTTCTGGCTTGGACTCCATTTTGACACGTTCGACCTCTTTTCATGCTCAATTTGATAAATTTATTCTTAAATAGGGCAGTAGTACAATGTAGCCCAATTAGCTACACATATCTGTTCCTGCCCAATTTTACTAAACTCACTTTTATGTCACTAATTCTGGGAAAGAAAGTCATTTTCCTTCATTAATTCCATGACAGTTCCATAACGAAAGACCTAAAGTATCCTAATCATGATTAATTATCCGTTTCTTTCAGGTCTTTGATCATATGCTCAAAAGGATGACGTACAGAAGGCAAAAACGATGGTGGAACGCTTACATGTTATATTACACCAGACAGGACAGCGACGATGAAATTCTAGTCAAATCAATTAATCAACTTTCTCTCTGTAATTATCAATATTCAAATCCCGAAACACTTAACCGTCGAATTTTAGGTGATAGTAAAAACGGCTTGATGAAAATGCCAGTAGCAATAGAAAAAAGTGTTCGCCGTCAAAATATTAGTTTTATGCACACTCGGAACCAGTTCAGCGCTGAATATTTTCAATTTATGAGGCATTTATCCACTTGCACTTTACCGCCGGCAAATCGGCAACATAACGCAGATAAACCTGTAAGTTTTTAGTTCTTTTATGATCTAAATTGTTTATAATATTCTTCAGGGGCCTCATGCGGAAGAACTTTCTCTCCTGAGTGTTCAAATAGTGAGTCGTTTCCTTTTCCATACTGGTTTCCATACGAAAAAATGCCTCCGAGGGCAAGCTACTGATTGGTACGATTCTTTATATCATCATCTTAAATTGTTCGCTTCGGTCAGATCTTGGTTTACACACAACATTTTATTTAAGCATCCCAACAGGTATAAAAATTGATTTTTTAATTTATTTTTTCTAATAATTATGTCAGATTCTGCGAGTACCTTTTGAGCTGTCCGGCTGCGGAAGTGAAAACTGCGTTTATGCGAATAATCGTTTTTTTAGCCCATTTCTCGCTTCACGATGGACCTTGCCAGCCTCCGATGGTGAACTCGTCAAGTAATCAAAATATTTTTATTTTTTAATTTAAAAACCAAAGCCTTGAAGAGCCGTACAAATCCTTTAAATTCAGGACCTCTGATAATTTATTTAAAATTTTCAGTTTCAGAGGTACCAAACGATATTCAAGTTTTCGAACTGGACTATTTGCAGGATATCATCAAGGCTTTTAGCATAGATTTGTCATCTTGACCAAGAAGTATAGTAAGTTATTTGCACATTATAAAATATACAAAAGTGTTTTTTTTTTATTTAGCTGTTTTTTGTGTCCCTTTTTTTTGGGCTTATTTTTGGTTAAGTACGCATTTTTAATGTAATTTATAATGTGTGAATCATAGATTATACTTCTAAGATTTTGGGGTCTTTATTTTGTGAATTTGATTAATTTTTTTTCCTTTTAGTGATTCTGTTCAATCCGAAGGCGACGATTAGTGACCATCTTTTAGCGGCGGTTTTGTCGCTCCTTCATAAAGAAGTTGCCGAACATGGACGGAATTTGCTTCATTATTTTACACTTTTTCATACATACGCTTTATTAGGGATTCAAGAAAAGAATCAACTCCTCCAGGTGAGTTCGTGGCTTCCATGACTTATCAGTTGTTGACTATCGTCCAATGATCCTATCCATGATGGGTTGAAAGTGGCTGTAGAACTTGTTTTAGCTATGATAGTCAATCTTGAGCAGTTATGGCTTTCTGATGGATAGGGTAGGGTCCCCCCTTGGATGTGGTTGAAAAAAATGTTTTCAAATCTTGAAACTGATCTCAGATTCATGTTTCTCACACTAAAAACAGTCAATAACCACATTTTGGGCCTTATCAAAAAATGAAAATTTGCGGTCCAAAAAGTAAGGAAAGGGTCCCCCCTTGGATGTGGTTGAAAAAAATGTTTTCAAATCTTAAAACCGACCTCAGATTCATGTTTCTTACCCAAAAAACAGTCAATAACCACATTTTGGGCCTAATCAAAAATTGAAAATTTTCTGTCCAAAAAGTAGGGATAGGGTCCCCCCTTGGATGTGGTTGAAAAAAATGTTTTCAAATCTTGAAACTGATCTCAGATTCGTGTTTCTCACACTAAAAACAGTCAACAACCACATTTTGGGCCTAATCAAAAAATAAACATTTTCTGTCCAAAAAGTAGGGATAGGGTCCCCCCTTGGATGTGGTTGAAAAAAAATGTTTTAAAATCAAGAAACCGACCTCAGATTCGTGTTCCTCATCCAAAAAACAGTCTATAACCACATTTTGGGCCTAATTAAAAAATAAAAATTTTCGGTCCAAAAAGTAAGGATAGGGTCCCCCCTTGGATGTGGTTGAAAAAAATGTTTTCAAATCTTGAAACTGATCTCAGATTCGTGTTTCTCACACTAAAAACAGTCAACAACCACATTTTGGGCCTAATCAAAAAATAAACATTTTCTGTCCAAAAAGTAGGGATAGGGTCCCCCCTTGGATGTGGTCGAAAAAAATGTTTTCAAATCTTGAAACCAATATCAGATTCGTGTTCCTCACTCAAAAAACTGTCAATAACCACATTTTGGGCCTAATCAAAAAATGAAAATTTGCGGTCCAAAAAGTAAGGAAAGGGTCCCCCCTTGGATGTGGTCGAAAAAAATGTTTTCAAATTTTGAAACCGACCTCAGATTCGTGTTCCTCATCCAAAAAACAGTCTATAACCACATTTTGGGCCTAATTAAAAAATAAAAATTTTCGGTCCAAAAAGTAGGGATAGGGTCCCCCCTTGGATGTGGTTGAAAAAAATGTTTTCAAATCTTGAAACTGATCTCAGATTCGTGTTTCTCACACTAAAAACAGTCAACAACCACATTCTGGGCCTAATCAAAAAATAAACATTTTCTGTCCAAAAAGTAGGGATAGGGTCCCCCCTTGGATGTGGTTGAAAAAAAAAAATGTTTTAAAATCAAGAAACCGACCTCAGATTCGTGTTCCTCATCCAAAAAACAGTCTATAACCACATTTTGGGCCTAATTAAAAAATAAAAATTTTCGGTCCAAAAAGTAAGGATAGGGTCCCCCCTTGGATGTGGTCCAAAAAAATGTTTTCAAATCTTGAAACTGATCTCAGATTCGTCTTTCTCACACTAAAAACAGTCAACAACCACATTTTGGGCCTCATCAAAAAATGAAAATTTTCTATCCAAAAAGTAGGGATAGGGTCTCCCTTGGATGTGGTTAAAAAAAATGTTTCAAAATCAAGAAACCAACTACAAGATTCTTTTTTTTCACCCTAAAAATGGTCAAAATCACATTTTGAGCCTTATCAAAAAATGAAAATTTTCGGTCCAAAAAGTAGGGATAGGGTCCCCCCTTGGATGTGATTGGAAAAAAATGTTTTCAAATCTTGAAACCGCCCTCAGATTCGTGTTTCTCATCCAAAAAACAGTCAATAACCAAATTTTGGGCCAAATAAAAAAATAGAAGATTTTCAATGAATTTTTTAATTTTCAGTTGAATGTTCCTGCGACTTTTATGTTGGTTGCGTTAGATGAAGGGCCAGTTCCCATCCGATACCAGTTTCCAGAACTTACAAAATTGCACTGCGTAGTTTCTCAGTTAATTAGATGTTGTAATGTCACTCCGAAGCAAAAATCGTGCCGTCCGGTTCGTATAAATGATTTAAATCTTGGAAATTTTGTAATGAGATTTAAAGGGGGAAGCGCCAAAGCCGAATCCGTATGGAGAAGAAGAAATCCTTGCTGAGCTTCCACCTCAGGTTGAGGAGATCCTTTACGGAAAAACGAGCTACGTAAAGAAGATAATCGAGGAATGCCAAGCGACCGAAGAGGGCGCCAAACTTCTCCAGTACTGCTGCTGGGAAAACGCCGCCTTCTCTCGCACAGTCCTCAGCGAACTCCTCTGGCAAATCGGCTTCGCATACTGTCAAGAGTTGAGGCATCACATCGACCTCCTTCTAGCGGTCGTCAAAATGGAAGATTCTTGGCAACTCCATCGGATCCACAATGCCCTCAACGGCGTCCCCGAAGAGCGAGAAGGCCTTTTCGATACCATTCAAAGATCCAAAAACCATTACCAAAAACGAGCATATCAATGTATCAAATGTTTAGTCAGCCTCTTTTCTGAATGTCGTCAAGCTCTAGAAGTCCTCCACAGCAACTCCGACTTTGGACAAAAATTCGGCTTAGCCATTGAATGGCTCCAAGATGAATTAGACAGGGTAAATAATTTGTCTATTGCTTAATTTTGTTTATTCTTTTAATTATTTTCAGAGACCATTTGGAACGAATGCTCAGTATAGCTACAACAGTTGGTCCCCACCAGCTCAGTCTAATGAGTCTGCCAATGGTTTTTATCTGGAAAGGTCTAGCAGTGCCAAAAAAACTCTGCATAGAGCATTTGAGCTTTGTCCTGAAGAGGTAAGTCCTAGGAGTGATAGTAACATTCTCCACCTGTGGTCATAATGCTTGATGAGTAATGGGAGTGACTGGGAGATAGACTATAAACTGTTGCCAGTTATCACATACATTGCTTGCTGTAGTGGCAGCTGTGATACTGCTGGAGAACTGACTCCAGCTAGGCAACGTCTGCTTTAGGATGCAGTGGATGGCTGTGGTAGAATTGAATTCTGCAGGATAGGCAGTGGGGTAGGACAGAAGCATGCAACACAAGATGAGCATTTGATGCTTGCTGAAAAACTGCAGTGGATGGCTGGGATAGAATTGTAACCTGCAGGATAGGCAGTGGGGTAGGAAAGAAGCAAACAATACAAGATAGGCATTTGATGTATGCTGGATTTTATGCCTTCTGGAGGACATTTAGGGCTTCATCTCAGGTCACAAAAATTGGCCTCCAACAGCTTCATTTTGCATCATTTCAATGCACACTCCATAGCTTCCAGCTATCACATACAGTGGCTGTAATTGCAGTCGTGATAGCTTGAACTACCCCTAGCTTAGCAATGTCTGCTTTGATATGCAGTGGATGGCTGGGGTAGAATTGAAACCTGAATGATAGGCAGTGGAGTAGGACTCAAGCAATCAATACAAGATAAGCATTTGATGCTTGCTGGAGAACTGACCCCAGTTATGCAATTGATGCCTTCTGGACAAAAATGGTGCTCTAGCAGCTTCCCTTTGTATTATTTCTTTACATACTCCATAATTTCCATTATCAAATACAGTGGCTGCTTGCTGTAGTGGCAGCTGTGATAACTGCTGGAAAACTGACCCTAGCTAAGCAATGTTCAGTGTACTGGGGTAGAATTAACCTGCATAATAGGCATTGGAGTAGGACTGAAGCATTCAATACAAGATAAGCATTTGATGCATACTGGAGAACTGACCGGAATTATGCAATTGATGCCTTCTGGAGGACTTAAAGGGCTTCATCTCAGGTCTAACAAAAATGCTCCTCCAACAGCTTCCTTTTGCATTTCAATGCACACTCTATAGCTTCCACCTATCACATACATTGGATGCTTGCTGTTCTGGCAGGTGTGATAAGTGACCCCAGAAAACTGACCCTAGCTAGGCAATGTCTACTTAGCAGTGGATGACTGATGTAGAATTGAAACCTGAATGATAGGCAGTGGACTAAAGCATTTGATGCATGTTGGAGAACTGACCACGTTATGCAATGCCTTCTGGAGGTCTCACAAAAATGGGCCTCCCACAGCCTCCTTTGGCATTTCAATGCACGCTATAGCTTCCACCTATCACATACATTGGATGCTTGCTGTAGTGGCAGCTGTGATAACTGACCCTAGCTAGGCAATGTCTACTTAGCAGTGGATGACTGATGTAGAATTGAAACCTGCATGATAGGCCGTGAACTAAAGCAATCAATTGATAACTATTTGATGCACGCCGGAGAACTGACCCCAGTTATGCAATTCCTTCTGGAGGTCTCACAAAAATGGCCCTCCAACAGTTTCCCTTTGCATTACACCACTTTTTCTTTTAGGACGCCGAAGGTGATGAGCCATGCGACGATAACAAAGTCCTCAAAGAGCCGATACCCGCAAACGCAATCAGATTCCACTCGAAACACTACGAAGTTGAAGGTTCGCCTCCCAAAGAGAGCGGAAACCAATTCCAAAAGTATGAGGTCGAAGGTGGCTCTCCCAAAGAAACGATACCTTCAAGCACCATTTGGTTCTATACGGAACAAGTACTCGATACGCATGGAGAAAATCTTCCACGAATCCAAAGGTAACCCATTAAGATAATCGGATTTTAATAAATTTCTTTAGTATACAAATCCATCCTTCGGAGACACCACGGGATGAAGAGACTGCGCCCGTCATTACCACATCGCCACCATCGACGGTCACAACCACGGTCACAAATTCAACCAACAACTCGGCCATCACCGCTTGGATGTCGGTCACTGAAGAAAACAAATCGTAAACATCTTTTTAAAACCGCGTCTTTTTGTTCTATCCTTCGGGCCTGTGTTTTTTCGGTGCTTGTATATTAAAATTTATCACAGGTTTTTTCTGGACATCGGAGGCTTTCCTAAGGTGCATTTTTTTTTAATCTTGAAGATCCTTTTATTTAGTTTTATTTATTTTTCTTGTTAATTCGGTACCAAAATCTGGGTATATTTTGTATACTTGTGACATGTTATAGGACCTGTGATATAATTAAACTCAGCTTTGGACTAATAAAGCTTCTTGTGACACTTCAAGTTCCGAAATCTCTGAAAATTTTTTGTATTTCTGCACTGTTAAAATTTGTTACGTTTTCTTCTTATTTTGTCCTTTCTCTTTCGCAAAATGTTAAAAAAGAAACTATTTATTGCAATTTTTTGCTTATTGTCAATTTGTATTTGATTCGCAAATGTGAGTGAATATTTGCTACTGAATTACAAATTAAATTTTTTCTAATGGTGAAAAATTCAAAATAAAATAAAATTTTCAGAAAAATGTAAATTTGTTTGCCTACCATGTGAATTATGGATATAAATGAATATATATACGATTGAAATATATATTTGGGATTATATTTTGTAAATGTATTTTCCCAAAATGATTATTTTTCTTTCCCAAAACTTAAATTAATTTATTCTTGTCATCCTTTAGTCCTGTCCTAAGCCCTAAAAGGGCAAATAAAAGGTATTTTGTTTCTCTACGGAAATGTTTAGGGGTTGGTCCCTTAATTAACCACTATAAAGTCCCAAACCGAGGCCTTAGGAGTGGTTTTAAGGTGATTTTTTTTTCGTTTTTTGCCAATATCTCGAAAACCGTTGGTCGTAGGCAAAATAATTTTTAGTACAAAATTAAAGATTTTTGGATATGCTACAATTTTGAGCTAATACGATTTTTTGTAGGACCAAACGTATCTGAGCTACGAGGTGGAAAAAAAAACGGGGTTTTCTATTTTGACCTCTGAAGGAGGGAAGACGTCATCTAATCAAAAAAGTGTACTTAATAAAAGTTGTAGAGAATTTAATTACCTTGTAAAAACAACTCTCAAAAAGCAATTCACGATCAACAGGAATGGGAGGGGGTAAATTTAAATGTAAGTCCACTTTAAGCATGTATTTGAAAGTGCAGAGTCATAACCAACTTTAAAAGGGTCATAGTCCATTAACGGACAAAGTCCATGAATAAAAAAAACCTATGGTACATTACCAGAGTCCATCCCTAAGTGGAATTAGCAATTTTTTCACGCTTTTCATCAGATTTAAGAAAAATGGAGCAAAAATTGGATGCTATCTTTTTCAGTTCATGTAAACGCACACTTGGTGGCTCTGAAGTAGTTCATGAGATCGTTTTGAATTAAAGGAAGATTTTAAGGTAAGAAAATTATATTTGAATGTTTCACAACATTTGGCACTTCACAAAATCATGCATTTTATACAAACAAAGTATTTAAGAAAAAAAGATTCAATTTTCAATATTAATCTTTATTTCTTCGCGGTTTTCAGCCATCTTATCTTTTGCTTTTTCGTTCTTCAGTGACATTTCTTTGACATGTCGGATGATTTCTTCATCCTGGGAGTCTTCCGATTGAGAATCTGAAATTAGATTTGATTTCTTTGCTGTTTTTATGGAGCAACTTACATTCGCTGCTTTCAGATTCGTCGTCTGAAGTATTTTGAGCTTGAGGGCAATCTTGGATCAATTCTTTTGACTTTTCAAAAGCGACTTTCCACCTTTCGGCAGCTGAAGAATACATTTTAGTTTGAATTTTTTTTTTAAATATTTTTACCAGCGGAATTTTGAAATTTGATGGCGAGAACTTCAGTACGAGGTTCGCCGTCGGAAACGTCGGCCTGAGTCGTCCAAACCCAAGCACGATCGCTCCCACAGTTCGGTTTCAACTCCATATCTTTGGTCACTGAAATTCAAAAGAAAAAATCATCAAAAATTTCACTCCTAGAGGCAACTTTGGGTGATTTACCATAATGGTTGGCACAAAGTTTGTACGTTTTTTCCCTCCTCATCAACACACGGACTTTGTGGGTTTCCTCATTATGAAGGAGTTTGACGTCACCGGTACCTCTTTCTTTCCATTCCTGTTCTTCACTGTCATGCCTGAACAATTTGGCACGCCTGAAACACCAATTTACACCCAAAACTTAATAAAAAACGCAATTAATTACTCTTTAATCAAAATAGTCTCGTCCTCCTCGAAAGTATTGACGACGATTTCCGGAAGAGTGATGATCGGCTCAAAATGTGGGTCGTGAAGTTCATGTTCTCCGTCCTGTGAAGACGATTTCGATTAGGTTTTCGCCAAAAAGAAGTCTCTGGGCTACTTAGAAGTAAATTTTAAACTTACGTCTCCATTGGAGGTATTCAGATTATTCATTATATAAACGAAATTATTGAAATGAAAAGTATTTTATACGCAAATAGTCGGCAAACAACGGAAATCGCTTGTTATCCTTAGATTGGCGGTTGGGTTTTTGTTTGTGTGGAGGTTATGTCTCGAAAGTGTTATAAACATAGTGTGACGTCATCATGAAGGAAGTAGAAATTAACTGAATGAAAACAAACGAGACACAATTTGAGGCAAAAGATGGGTTAAGTTGGCAAAACTGATTGACCAACTTGGGGCGCAATAATGCAGAATGGTTAAGACAAGTTGGCACAACTGATAATTAACTTTTTGCGTACATTTTTGCATAAAATATCTCCTTTACGCAGGGGCGGACTTGCCCGGGGGTGGGTCAAGTTTTTTTTTAGCGTTATTTTTGCTCATTGGCTCCCAAACTGGAGGCGCGCCCCCCTAGGGGGGCGTAAGCTGTCCCCAGGGGGGTTTGGGAAAGCTCAAATTTTTTTTTTTTTTTTTTTTTTTACAAATATCCCCAAAAATTCGTTAAAACCCTCTAAATTAACATTTGTAAAGCCTAATTTTCGTCAAAAAAATAAATAAATAAATAAATAAAAAATAAATAAATAAATAAAATAAATAAATAAAAGTGAAAACCTCGAAATCAACATGTGTGAAGCCTAATTTTCGTCAAAAAACCTCAAAATCAACATTTTCAAAGCCTAATTTTCGTCAAAAAACCTCAAAATCATCATTTGTTAAGCCCAATTTTGGTTTAAAAAAACCTCAAAATCAACATTTATGAAGCCTAATTTTTGTCCAAACACCTCATACCTATTCAACATTTATAAAGCCAAATTTTCGTCAAAAACCAAAACCCAAATTTCATTCAAAAACCTCAAAGTTAACATTCAAAACTTTAGGTGGCGAGGGGGGCCAAAGGATTTAATTTGTTTAAAAGGGGGGCGCACTGTGAAAAAGTTTGGGAACCTCTGTTTTTGCTGAATATATTTTTCTAAGAGCCAATTTTCTGTCAAAATTTTCTGCCCCCCCCCCCCAACCGGGCGCCCCCCTAAACTGAAAACCCACCCACACCCTAAGGTCCCAGTCCGCCCCTGCCTTTACGTTCAAAACCAACTGAAAACGACTGCTAACTGCTTTTTCCCGAGGAGGTTGGTGGGAGAGGGTCTAGGAGGGTAGGGGAGATGATGGGAGACTTTGGAATGTTGCGGGGTGGGTGATGGAGTATTTTGTGTTTGTGGAGAGGTCTATAGAATCTCGATTTTTTCCCTACTGTTCTTCTTGTTCTGAAGCCAGGCTATATTATTCAGCTGATTTTAGGCTCCTTTTCAAACATGAGTATAACGTAGAATAACTTCCTTTTATGAGGAAGTTAATATAATTTTTTCCATAAGAGTAGTCATATTTGAGTGAAACATTCGTTAAAAATTTTATGAAATCATAAGGCATGAAAAATGTCCCGACATAACGGAGTGAGTTGCGATTCATGTTTGAATAGCAATTTTAAAGGAAAACGCTATAAATGTCTTATATGCTTCGATTACGATTTATGCTCGACGTGCCATGAAGAAGGATGCGTGACGGAAAGGCATACGACGGAGCATCCGATGCAGTGCATTTTGACGAAGCACGATTACGAGTTGTATTTCGGCGGGGATACAGTGACGCCTGAAGTGACGCAGTGCTATACGTGCCCTTACTGCGGCAAACTTGGGCTAACCGAAGCCCTTTTGATCGCTCATGTCAATTCGGCTCATCCGCAGACGACGTGCGAGGTCGTCTGTCCGATCTGCGCTGCTGGTCCGATCAACAGGCCGAACGTCGTAAGGGAAGACCTTATAAGCCATTTCAATTTACAGCACAGGACGTCCGCTCCTATGACTTCGATATTTGACGATTTGCCGCAGACGAGGCATGCTATCCGTCGTATAGTGCCCGCCACTCGTTCTATATCGACACGAGGCCGAAGAGCGAATATCAATTTCGGAACTGCGGGGACGATCGCAGCTTTAAACCCTTCACGCGAATCTTCCGATCCGATTGCGGAATTTCTGACTCACCTTTCGGTCGTGACGAGGTCTCAAACGTCGACGGTGCGGGAACGCCAAGATTACCCGGCGAGAGCAAGACATCTCGAATCGGCATTGTTCAAAAAAGCGCCGGCGACTTCCATACTTAAAAATATCGAGCAAAAAACGACGAGTCAAGCCCCCGTTTCGCAGCATCCGTCTCAATTGGTCTTGCAAACTCTTCTGAAAGAGTCGCCGACCGAAGAAGCCCTTGAAACTCTGGACGAAGAACGATCGGGAAAAAGTTTTTATATGACGCAACTACTGACGTCTTCCTTAAGGAACATGAATAAAGATTAGTTTGATTTAAAAAAAATCGACCATTGATGAATATGATTATCTTCTACCTTTCAAGATTCAATTCCTTCAAAAAGAAAGTTTATTATTCAACTTTCGATTTTATAAAGGGGTTAAGAAGAGGTCATAGGGTTGCTCTGTAAAGATGATTAGGGATTTAAGTGATGGAGGGCATAGTAAGGGAGGGGTAAGTATGGTAATTTTGGGGGATTGTTGGGAATAAGTGATAGAAATCTAAGGAGGGGATAATGGGAGGGGGGATGGAAGGGTAAGGGTAGGCGGGTAAGGAAGGGCAAGAGTGGGGGGGTATGGTAGCTAAAGTGGGGAGTATGATCCAGGGGCGGACTGGGACCTTAGGGTGTGGGTGGGTTTTCAGCTAAGGGGACGCCCGGACGGGGGGGGGGGGATTTTAACAGAAAATTGGCTTTTGGAAAAATATATTCCCCCCCCCCTCCACAAAGTTTTTAATGTTAACTTTGAGGTTTTTGGATGAAATTCGGGTTTTAAAATGTTGATTTTGAGGTTTTTGACAAAAAATTGTCAATTTAAAGTTGATTTTGAGGTTTTTTGACGAAAATTAGGCATCATAAATGTTAATTTCGAGGTTTTTTTTATAACCAAAATTAGGCTTTAAAAATGTTGATTTCGAGGTTTTTGACCAGAATTAGGCTTTTTAAATGTTGATTTTGAGGTTTTTGGACGAAAATTAGGCTTCATAAATGTTGATTTCGAAGTTGTTTGACCAAAATTAGGCTTTAAAAATGTTGATTTTGAGGTTTTTGACGAATTTTTGGGGATATTTGCACACAAAAAAAAAATCTTGAGCTCCCCCCCCCCGGGGGCAGCTTACTCCCCCCAGTTTGGGAGCCACTGAGCAAAAAAAAAAAAAAAAAAAAAAAAAAAAAAAAAAAAAAAAAAATTACCCAGGGGGCGCCGCCTCTATGTATTCACGGGGTTCCGTCAACCCGCCCCCCCGGGCCAGTCCGCCCCTGGTATGGTCTGGTAAGCGTGGGGGGGGTATGGAAGGGGAAACGTGGTTTTTTTTTTTTTTTTTTATTTACATCTGCGTCCAATGTTTGATTGGGGGGTGTGAAAGTGGAAGCGGTGGGGGGAGGGTATGGAAGGGGAAGGGTAGGTGTACGGTAGTAAAAGCGTGGGGTTTGGAAGAGGGGGGGATCGTGGGAGATATGGTAGGGTCAGTGGGGGGGGGGGTAAATACATTGTGGGGAATATTTAATCTACGTCTTCTAGGTTTCCATGAATTTTAATCGAAACATTTCTCTTTGAAAAATATAAAAAGTAATTTTTATATTACTTTTTGTATGAAGCAGGCAAAAAAAAGTAGCCATTGACCTTCATTAAGCAAAAAAAAAAGTCTAGAATGGCTGGGGCGGAGGGGCGTTTAGGACTATTTTCGTCGCGGGTGGGGTAATGAATAAGCAAGAGAAGGGTTGCTCGGTTTCATCTCGACCCTCACCGCCGACCCCCTCCAATCATCCACCGTGAACGACAAGCAATGTGCTTCGTATGAAACTTGTTGTTTTCGTCCCGTCATTTTTATACTTCCCACGCAACAGCCCCTCTTTCGTAGGTGTTAAAAACCGATTAATTTCCCTCCAGTGTCTAACGTCAAAATTTTTACTGCGTAACTTTAAATCGCCGGATCCGTTAAGACCTTAAGAGGTATTTTAATGAAGCAACAAAACCCATAAATATCTTTTATGGTCTATACTTACCGATAGGGAATTTTTTTTTCCAACATACTAAAACGATCCGCAAACTTTTCAACATAAACTACCTACTTTATTTCACATCTTTCCACATTTTAAACGGAGGAATTTCATAGAAGACCCCTCCTCGAATCTTCGAAGAAAAATTATTTTTTAAACTTTTATGTTAATTATTAAAGCTTTATATTGCAAATATTGATCAAGTATACTAAACCGCAAGACGTTAAAGTCTCGCCGGTGATGTCGATATTTAAACTTCTTGGAAAGAAAAAAAAAAAAAAAAAGGATCAAAATTAGTTTTGGTGGAAAATGTTGGGGAAATGATGGGAGGGTTGGAGAAGAGTAGGGAGTTCGGGATGTGGGGAAGTGATGGGAGGGTTGGGGAAGAATGGGGAGGTCGGCGATGTGGGGAAGGGATGGGAGGGTTGGGGAAGAATAGGGAGGTCGGCGATGTGGGGAAGTGATAGGAGGGTTGTGGAAGAGTAGGGAGTTCGGGGTGTGGGGAAGTGATGGGAGGGTTGGGAAGAATAGGGAGGTCGGGATGTGGGGAAGTGATGGGAGTGTTGGAGAATAATAGGGAGGTCGTGGATGTGGGAAAGTGATGAGAGGGTTAGGGAAGAATACGGAGGTCGGGGATGTGGGGAAGTAATTGATGGTGGTGGAGGGGATTCTACATTTTAAAGATGAATGACAGTTTTTGATTGTGACCCTCAAATCCAGGAGAGATTTTGATGATATTCATGGCGATCCTTTTAGCGAATTTTCAAAGGAAAGCTATTTAGAAATTCTAGGAGTGATCAATTTCTCAAACTAATTTTCGTGATGGTCCATTAAAGTTCGACCAATTTCGACCAGTTACCTTCTTCAGTAGGGATGGGATAACGATATCGGAAATATCGATATCAGACCTTCGATATCCGATATTTTAAATATCGATATTGTTAGCCCGATATTTTTAACTAAAATTTGGCTTTATAAATGTTGATTTTGAGGTTTTTGGACGAAAATTAGGTTTCATAAATATTAATTTCGAGGTTTTTTGACCAAAATTAGGCTTTACAAATGTTGATTTTGAGGTTTTTGACGAATTTTCGGGGATATTTGCATACAAAAAAATAGCCTGCTGTCCTCCGGAAATCCGCTTAAAAAAATCTTGAGTTTGCCCCCCCCCCCCACTCGTCGAAACATCAAATCTAGGTGGACATTGGATCATTTGAAGTCAAAAATCAATGAAATGACTATTAAACATCATTTTCTAACCATTGAAGTATTAGGAAATGGTCTTAAAATAATATTAAACTCGTTAGGACCCAATGAAAAAAATCCTTTTTAGTCAGTGTTCACGCTCTGCCGTTTTTGCTATCTCGACAAAGATTTAGAATTTGAGTACAATAATGAAATTTTTTCCATCTTTTAAAAAGGAGTAATCTAAGGGTAATTAGAGCCTATTTCAGTGATAAACAACTTAATATTGCTTTTGGTTTAGTGCATATAAAAAATTCAAAAATTTGGAAAATTCCAAAACTTTAAGCCCACCTTTGCCAACTTTTCGGCATAAATTTCAAGATTCGACTTCAATAGGGTGTCCGGACCCGTCCGAAAAAATGACCAATGAAATACTATGAAAATCCGTTGACTTTTCCGTTCCCAGATAAATATTTTTATTTTAAATAAGATTAGTAATAAGAGTAATAATTAATAATAAATTAGATTAATAAATAATTATTATAACTTAATTGGTAATTTATTTTTGTGGCCATTAATAGTTCATTGATTGGCCATTAATAGGCCATGTCCATCTAGATCTGATGTTTTGAACAGTTGGTCCCCTTGGGAACAGCTTACGCCCCCCCAGTTTGGGAACCAGTGCTTTAGACTAAAAACCCCATATCGTGAAAAAATGTTTGTCTCTTCTTTTGTGGAGAGACAAACATTTTTTCACGATGAGTGACACTCCACCACAGACGACAACAAATTATAAAAAACCCCATAGGTTCTACATAGTTTCTAAATGGGAGAGTATACTAAACCTGCAAGACCGTCAAGTCTTCCCGGAAACGTCCACCCCGAACTCCATTCTATCACATCACCATTCTGTCATCTCCAAATTTCAATTTCCCATCAGAAGCCAATTCTTTCGACTTCGCTTGTGCAAAAAATATTTAAATTTCATCACACTTAAAAATTTGAAATAAAAAATGGAATATTCCACTTAAAACATAGGTATAGCATCAAACATAAATGATAAAAATCCACTAAAAAAGATAACTCATCTTTCGTGTATTCGGCAAATATGTATTGACAAATAAATCTTTTATCTCCTCCCGGGAGGCAAATGACACGTTTCAATCGTGAAGAAAGTTGAACCCATATAACTACATTCCCACCCATTGAAAAACGATATTTCATTATTTTCCGTGTAAATTTCATGTCAAAATCGTCAGAAAGTCTTCAATTTTGCCATGTAGAGATAATTTGAGGACATATTTCGCTCTCGGCAGGTCTCGTGCGAAAACTTCGCCTTTTTGCTTCATTTTCCATTGCAGCAAAAGTTAAATAATTTAGAAAAAACAAAAAACAAACAATTTAGCTTTTTTAATTAAAATTGGACGATTTGCATCATTCTTTTTTGTTATCACTCATGTTATCAATATTGATGATTAAAAAAGATGTTTGTGAATTTACAATTCGTGGCATATGTCCGTTCGTCGATATCGTCAGACGTAGATGACTAAAAGGGCAATAAAACGTTATTACGGGAAATGATATGGAGAATCGCTCGTCGGGATGAGGGCGAAGGGCGAAGGCGGGGGGGTCGGGACGCATGTGCGTACAAAGGTATAAATATCTCTCCCGCCGACGACCAGGCTCCCACTTACTTCTCCCCGGCCTAACCGACCACCTCGCTCAACCGATTTTGGGCCATCTGTGAGTACCAAAATTCAAAATTTCAATTTCAACAGAAATTAATTTACGAAAAAATCTCCGAATACCATACAAAAATTTACGATTTTATTGGAATGAAAAACAAAAACTATAACAAAAAATACCTTAACTTTTGTACCTAAGTACATTCATGCATTCCTCGTTTTCGGGTCAAAATAACAGGAACATCTTTATTTTGGATGACGGTATTCCCGAAGGTAAATTAGTGACGAGCGTTTCATTCCGCAATTTAAGCCCTGCGCATATTTCAAAAGCCTATCGAGACTGTAAAAAATCTTCCATATGTTGGGGGACAAAAAAAACTTGATTTTTGGGTCTAGTTTGACGAGTTTTTTCTTGGACGATATTGCTTGTGGAATAGGCTTATTGGTAATTTTGAAATTCTCTTTTGGAAATAAAAGGTCTAAAATCAAAAGTGTCTTTATCAACGAAAAGATGGTTTTTTTCTTCTTTATAGGACATTCTTGATGTTTTCGGAAGTTGCGATCTTTTTCGGAAATAGTGGAAATCGGAAAATGAAACTTTGAGACGTTTCTAGATTGGATTTTTTCATGGAAAGATTCACGAATCTGAATTCGTTTGTCGATTTTTTGGTGTTTTGTCCTTTTTGAGCAAAAATTTCGATTTCTTTGGTCAAAAATGTGTTTTTAGACGGTTTTAATGACTAATTACCACCCGTGTAATTGATATTTTGATCAAACACCAGACCCTTCTGCCTCCACTTTTTTCGGCCAAAATCATTTTTGATTTGGCCAAAACTGTGATGTTTAGACCAGTTTCGGTGAGAAATATAAATCTCGTAGCTCAGTTTTTGATGGGACCTTTTACTACTTTTGATCAAAAAGTTTAGTGTTTTTGAAAATTTCAGTATCATCTGCGATATAATCAATTATATATTTTATGTGTAATAATAACAATATTATATTTTTTATAGCAAATTTACACCTTTCATTTGCACTAAACTGGAAGTAAAAAAGCAAACACAAAAACAAGGAAAAATCAGTTATACAAAATCCTTTTTTTTACGATCCTACAGGTATTATATCTTGCGGATTCTAAAATACAAATCTAGATCTTCTATTTGAATGAAATGCGATCGGACAAAACCATAAGCGTTGAGCCCAACCACGCGAGATATCCGTTCAAAAATTCCTTTATTTTTCACGATTGCATTAAACTGACTCTTCATTTTTGTGCCAAATGTCATCATTTTTAGATCAAGAATTATGTGATTTACGCATCTAGAATGTGTTTTAAATATCTCTCTGTTTTCAAGAACAATTTGTTTAATGTTGTTGAATTTCGTGAATTGTCAGTATTGTCAAAGTTTGTAAAGGAGGGATTTATGATGTCACGTGGGCGGACTGCCAAATTCGCTCGTAACTGAAATTATTCCTAAACGAGATATGCGGCCACAGTGTAACTTCTCCCTATTTGTTTTACCGCTCACTGTGTGAATATACATTGTATATGTATTGTACTCGATAAAATGATGCGCATAATAATAAATTTATGTCCGCGCATTAATCACAACTTAAATGGAGGGCTCCTTAGTAGTATAATAACACCTAAGAAAATCCACTAAATCGTCTCAGTTTGAGTTGATGCATTACATAATTATGATTTGGACAAATTGATTTTTGTGTTAATAATCATCACACAAATGCGAAGTTGCTCTGGAATATTACATTTTTGCGAAAGACGCGGTTATTTTGGAAATGTTTCTGATGGCTGTCTTTCGTGCACGCACAGCGAAAATTTGATCGGTATCATTCTTTTATGAATATTCAAGTTTTAATTAAAATCTTTGGGCTTAATGAGTGTTTTTTTTTGGAGGAGAACAAGTGGCATTCTGTGCTATTTTGTTGTGGGTGGCGATATGTGACAACTTGCTGACAAATCTATAATCGAATTTAAAAGGTGATTTTGCGGATTGCGTGAAGGTTTGAGATACATTTGTTCTCGAAGACGATGTCGGTTTTTTTGTAGATTTTCAGGGTGAAAAACAAGAATCGGATGGTCATTTTTGGATATAAAAACAATTATCTGATGCTCACCGAAGAGACCCCTTTTCAATTTTTGGGCACGAAATATTTCATTTGTGTTTTGATTTCATCCAAATGTGGTTTTTGAGAATTCTTTAGGACGAAAAAAAGTAGATCCGAGGTCATTTTGGTTATGAAAACATTTATTCGTAGTTCACCTAAGGAGACCTTTGTTTCACGTTTTTGGGGCACTGAATATTTCATTTTTGATTTCATCCAAAATTGTGTTTTGAGGAATTTGTTTAGACGAAATGACAAGAATGTCCGAGGTCATTTTTGGGTTAATAAAAACAATTTATCCGAGCTAATCGAAGGAGACCCTTTTAAATTTTTGGGCACGAAATATTTCATTTTTGTTTTCATCCAAATTGTCGTTTTTGAGGAATTTTTAGCAAGCGAAAAAACTAGATTCCGAGTTCGCTGTCTTTTGGGTTATAAATACTTTTATTTCGAGTTCACGTAAGGGGGACCTTTTTCACTTTTGTGGGCACGAAATATTTCATTTTTGTTTTGATTTCATCCTATAATTTGTTTTTGACCTTTTTTAGGACCTAGAAAAACTAGAGAATCCGAGATCATTTGGGATATAATACATTTTTTTCGACCTACTAATGGCGGGCGCTTTTGGGCCACTTTTTGGGCCCAAAAAATTTTCATTTTTTGATTCCATTCAATGGTTTTTCTTTTCGGACCATTTTTAACGGAGAAAAGATAGAAAAAACAAAAAATCCGAGGTCGTTTTTTTGGGATTGTGGAAACATTTTTCCGAGTTCACAAAGGAGACCCTTTTTCACTTTTTGGCCACGACACACATATTATAATTTTTTTAGATTTCATCCTAAATGTTGTTGAGCCATTTTTAGGACGAAAAAAACTAGATCCGAGGTCATTTTGGGATATTGGATATGAAAACATGTTGTGTTGGTCCGGGTTCACCAAAGGAGACCCTTTTTCACTTTGGCACGAAATATTCATTTCGATTCATCCAAATATCGCTTTTGAGAATTTTTAGGACGAAAAACAAGAATCCGAGGTCATTTTGGGGTTATAAAAACAATTTATCGCGAGCTCACCGAATGAGGAGCCCTTTCAATGTTTTGGGCACGAAATAATTCCATTTTTGATCTTTTCATCCAAATTGTCGGTTTTTGGCGCATTTGTTAGAAGAAAAACTAGAATCTGAGGTCATTTTTGAATTAATACTTTATTTTTCGAGTTCCACCTAAGGGGCGACCCTTTGTTCACTTTTGTTTTGAGCACGAAATTACATCATTTTTTGATGTTTCATCCAAAATGTGTTTTGACCATTTTAGGATTGAAAAAACTAGAATCACAAAGAGGCCATTTTTGGGATTAAATTACATCTTTTTCGACCTCACTAATGAGGGGGGAGGGGGGGGGTGGGGATTTTGCACTTTTGGGCCCAAAAAATTTCATCTTTTGATTTATCTCAAAATATGGTTTTTTGACAATTTTTTAGGGGAAAAACTAGAATCCGAGGTCAATTTTGGGAATATCCTCCCCGCCCCCCCCCCCCCCGGAAATAAGTTTTTTCGACCTCAGCCAAAGGGGCGGGACCCTTCTTCATTTTTGGGCCCAAAAATTTTCATTTTTGATTTCATTCAAAATGTGGTTTTGACCATTTTAAGGGTGAAAAAACAAAAATCCGAGGTCATTTTGGGATAGAAAACATTTTCCAGTTCACCAAGGAGACCCTTTTTCACTTTTTGGGCACGTAAATATTTCATTTTTCGAATCTTTCATACAAAATATCGTTTCTTGAGAATTCTTAGGACGAAAAACTAGAAGCCGAGCGTCATTTTTGGGATATCAAATACTTTTTTTTTCGAGTTCACCAAAGGGGCGACCCTTCACCTTTGGTCCCCAAAAATTTGATTTTTGATTTATTCAAAATATGGTTTTTGCATTTTCAGGCGTGAAAAAACTAGAATCCGAGGTCATATTTGGGATAAAAAAATTACATTTTTTCGACCTCAACCAAGGGGGGACTCTTCTTCCACTTTTGGGCAAAAAACTTTCGTTTTGATTCATTCAAAATGCAGTTTTGACATTTTTAGGGGTGAAAACAGAATCTTGTATTTTTCTGGGATATTAAAACATTTTGTTTTTGCGACTCAACCTTTTTTACTTTGGCGCCCAAATATTTCATTCTTGATTTCATCCAAAGATGTGGTTTTTTGACCATTTTTAGGAGGAAAAACCACAATAAAACGATGACAACCATTTGTTGATTCAGTGGTTGTGTTATAACGACGAATTTGAGGTCAATGGGATTCTTGAATCGTTGGCACTGTGAAGGTCTTAATTATAATTTTTAATGTCTCTTTATCTTTGGTTTTCAAGCTTTTTCATTCTGTTCTTTCTCCATTTCTTTAAAATGCACCCCTGACAGTTTGTTATCGCAGTTTTTCTTTGGATTCTAGATTAGAAAGGCTTTTACTTTTTTAAAACGACTAAAAAAACTTTTAAAACTAAATCGGATTGTCAAAAAGATAAGATTTTTTGACTCCCTCCGTATGCCATTGTTTGCATACATAATAATCAATGAAAACGTAAACCCACGCAGTTTTGCGGAAAAGTACGGACAAGAGACAACTTTTTACTCGGAACTTCGTTGAAAAACGCGAGAACATTTTAATGCTATTTTCAGACCGTAACCGTCAAGGTGGAGTTTTTAGTGATTTATTACGGTTCTAGGTGAAAACAGTAATATACATGTCACAGGGTATAAAAAGAAATGATGTTGTTGTTTGTTCTTAATAATACTTTTTTATACGCTGTGTACTCAGAATGGCCTCTTTTGGCACTGAAAAAGATTTGCGAAGAATGAATAATTTTCGGGCGAAAACGCTCATATTTTCCGTTTTTAATCACTCAGACGTGAAGCCGCAATAAGATATGAAAACCAGTTCAATATCGGCCTCTATATCCGCCTCAACACATAAACGTGGATATTTGCACACGAAATAAATTGCCATGTACAAAATAGAATATTTTCTATTTCTTATAAGTTCATAAAAGCTAAAAAGGATTCGGAATTTTTTTCACCCGATCGGGACGATTAAAAATTCTTTTAAAAGGGAACGCAATTAGATAAGACCCAGAGAAAGAATAAGATTTTTTGTGTTTTGTTTGACGGGGAAAAAAGGATTTAATAAAAATGCTAATTTCAACTCGCGAGATTGCTGAATAAAAAACGACCATCTGACACACGTAAGAAACCCTTTCTTCAAATTTAAATGGAAATAACTCATGAAATATGTAGAATGTAAACCAAACGAAAGCGTATAATGATTTTTATATTTCTTGTATCAATGAGTAAACTTCGAACAACTAATACTTAGTATGTTATCTAATGGAAATCGACCAAAAAGTGCGATTCGCAAATGGATGTAAGTCGACAAAAAAGTGGAGAGAGAACTAAATGTAGGAAATCGGACAATAAATAGGTCTTTCTCGTCAAAGAGATCGTGCGGGTGTGATTTTAAAGAGATGGTGGAAGTAGGACAGATTGTGGGAGTCCGGGGAGGTTGAGGGAGAGGTGAGTGGGAGGGCCAGGAGGGACAGGTCCGAGGGATTCTTGAAGCCTCGAGTACCGAATTCAAGCCCAAGTTGAAAAGGGTCAAAGTCCATGCAACGAAAGCTCGTCCTATCCAATGAAAAACCTCAGACTGAATCATTAGTCCAGGTCGCCAGAGCACAGGGGTCCTGCTGGAAAAATGGAGACTTTGTGAAACTTTTACAGTTTTTCGGGGCTAATGTGGTAGGCTGTAATTTTTCAAACTCGAGAACCTGGTGCTACCTCCGGGAGAGTCGAAGAAACAAAAACAAGCTGATTTCGTTTTTTCTGCCTGATCAGTCCTAACTAAGCGTTTATGACCAAAATCACTCTATGTCAATATGTAGGGCATACACTCTCCAACAATACACACACAATAGTATAAATTTCCCGTAGACCATACTGCTTATCGAGATACGCCCTATCTAAGTTTGAGAATCTACAACAAAATAACAAACAATGTGTTTTGGGCGCTACTTATACAGTGCAATAGTTCAATTTGGCGGCTGATGGGTCGAGTTTCTATGGTCATTGACCATAAATTTCGTCATTTGCTGGACACACCTGTGTGGTGGGGAGAGCAGAGAGAGACCACACGCCTCCCTTTTTTCTTATTTCTACAGTGCTTTCTTTCTCCTTTCACTTACGTTCTGGAACTTTAATATAGCATAAAATTAAAAAATTACAATTGTAAATACTAGTCGAGTTCTAAAAATAACACTCGTAAAAATCCAGAAATACGATTTTCTTTTGAGTTTTAACGAAGCTTTATATATGTTTTGATGAAGAGGTTTACTTAGGACAAGAAGCTTAGTGCACTCCCTTGCCTTTAATGATCTCATCCCACGGAAACTGGAATAATTAATATAATACCGCAGGACCCCCTCTTGAAAAACAATAATTTATTTCGACTAGATCGACATCAGAAGTATCGGACTTCCGTCACGTTCAACTTCCCGCCAAACTTCGATATTCAAAAAGTTTCGACGATTGCACGTTTTTACTTTGAAATGTTGAAAATTTAAATTTCCATTCCTGAAGGATCGAGTGCATTTTCTCGCTTATTTGTATATAATTAGAGATTGAAAAATTTAAATTTAATTGTTTTTTGTTTTGTTTTAAATCGGAAAGGTTTTATTCTAATTTTCAAAAGGTTTGAAACGCACATCAAGGGACGGCCTGACCTCAACAGTTAATTAAAAGCATTTTGGTGAAAGCACTCCCGCAACATTTTCGTCGTATTGGCAAGAAGCAAATATTAAACTGTCTACTGTTTTAAAAAATCTGGAGGTTTCTGGTCTCTTCTTAGTCTCAAAGAAGGACATGATTCATAAAGGCGGGAAAGTCCCCAAGCACAGACCACTCCACCCGACAAGAGGGAGGACAAAGATTAATGAAATCCGAGTAATACCTATCGATTGTACAATCAGTTATCCTTGTTATCTTGGTTTACCCGAAAATCACGAAAAGTTATAAAAACACACGGTGACAAAAAGGTGTAGGTCACTGAACTATAATAGAAGAGAAAGCCGTCTTGCAGGGAGTTGCTCATGACTGTTAATAACGTAGCGCGATTTGCACCGATTGACAGCCCAAAATGGCAACACTGTCTATATACAACTTTTTGGATTCAGGGTTTACTTTCCCATACCTCTACCACTCCCCAATGAGCCGTTCAACTCACAGTTTGACAACCTGTCCCCAAACTCCCACTACCTCCCCCAATCTCCAAAAACCTTCTCCGTACTACTCCCAACTCACGTCCTCACCACACTACACCCTATATCTATCTCCCCACCACTGCCTTCACTCTCGCGGTCACTATCCAGCACCTAAGCTCATCATCACCTCGCATCACGCTCCCATCCCTTCCTCACCACGCGCCACCACCTCGTTAACTTTCCCATACCTTCCACCACCTCCCCAATGAGCCCGTTCAACTCAACCCGTTTGACAACCTGTTCCCCAAACTCCCACTACTTCCCCCAATCTCCAAAAACCTTCTCCGACTCTCCCATCACTTCCCTCACCACACTACAACCTAACCTAATCTTCCCACCACTTCCCCTTCACTCTGCTATCACTATTCCATCACCCACTCTAACTCATCATCACCTCCCATCCCTCTCCCATCACTTCCCTCACCACCCTCCACCATCTCGTTAACTTTCCCATACCTTCCACCACCTCCCCAATGAGCCAGTTCAACTCAACCCGTTTGACAACCTGTTCCCCAAACTCACTACTTCTGCAATCTCCAAAACCTTCTCCGACTCTCCCATCACTTCCCTCACCACCCTACAACCTACCTAATCTTCCCACCACTTCCCTTACACTCAGTGACAGCATGTCACTTTGCCATCACCCTCTCTAACTCATCATACACCTCCATCCCTCTCCCATCCCTTCTCACCACCTCGTTAACTTTCGCATACCTTCCACCACCTCCCCAATGAGCTCGTTCAACTCAACCGTTTGACAACCTTTTCCCCAAACTCCCACTACTTCCCGCATCTCCAAAACTTCTCCGACTTTCCCATCACTTCCCTCACCACACTAACAACCTAACCTAATCTCCCACCACTTCCCCTTTACTCTGCTATCACTATTTCCATCACCCCTCTTACTCAGTCATCACCTCCCATCCCTCTCCCATCACTTCCCTCACCACCTCGTTAACTTTCCCATACCTTCCACCACCTCCCCAATGAGCTCGTTCAACTCAACCCGTTTGACAACCTGTTACCCAAACTCCCACTACTTCCCGCAATCTCCAAAAACCATCTCCGACTCTCCCATCACTTCCCTCACCACCCTACAACCTAACCTAATCCTCCCACCACTTCTCCTAGACCTTAATCGATGGCTATCAGAAGTTCTCTCAATTGTCTGACCCTAAAACCCTTTTGTGTTTAAAGATAATCAATATCCTTTGTGTTAAGCCCGTTATATTCAATCAAGTTTGAGAAGCCATAATGAATTTCACTGAG